>JBBDHG010000186.1:117500-235000 GCA_037951165.1 Lophius americanus
TTCTTTGTTGGAACAGCAGCGGTTGTTCATTAAAGGATGATTCCGCTTTTCTGCAGGTTGAACAAACAACCAGATGTAAGTGTTTGAAGCTAATGCTAACATGCTAGCATGTTTACAACGAAGGTTTGAAGGGATTGGTCACGTGACCAGATGGCGTTCACTCAATAGCATTTTTTTTACTTCCTCCCTCCTACGAAGGCAGTGAGGTGAGGAAGAGCGCAAAACGAGAATTTTTTTTCCTACAAAACGTTCTTCTTCAGTCCATCCCAACAGGAAGTGGCGCCTTCTTCAATTTATTTATGTTTCATAGATTCTGTTTGTTTGGTTTCATAGTTCCAAGTTGAATTTTGTCACTTCCTATAGAGGTTTTTTTGTCTCAGGTGGGTCAGAGTCATGAAACTGTTGTTGTTTATTCATCATCATCTTCGTAGAATTTACTGTAAAATATTTACAACGCTCCATACATCTTAGTTTTTACATTTTTCATCGCGTAAAAAATTTAAAAATAAAAGTTTACCCCTACGGAAGAGGATCACTGCCACATCAAAACGTATTTTAGGATTCTTAATCATAATTCTAAATGATTTTTGTGAAAAGCTAAAAGTGTTTTTACTCATTTAATGTTACTTATTGTTGTAGTTCTGGAATATAAATTATTTTGTGTCATTTAAAACAAATATTCATGACTTAAAATTTCAAAAAAAATGTAAGCTAGAAACATTGTCAGAATTTTGGACTATATTCTCCGAAAACTAACTTCAAATAAAATTTAAGTCTGGAAAAAAAGGATCTGACATTAACTTCAGAATTGAAAAAAACATTTTTAAATGGCCTTCATTTTCCTCTGTACATAATTCTCAGAATCGAAATAGAATTTTTGTAGGGAAAACGTTAGAATTCAGAGAATAAAGTTCTGATAAAAAGTTAGAATCCTTATCTGTAGTATTTATAGAAATTGTCAAAAAAAAGAATTCATAATTTTCACTCAATAGAAAAACATTTAGAAACATATTTTTTATAATTTCAGGGAAAGTGTCAGAATTCTAACTTTTTAAAAATATTTTCCTTTAAGTTACGAGAAAAAAGTCACAATTCCGAATTTTTTATAAGAATCAGACTTTTTCTCTTGATTATCTAAAACTTTTAAAGGCAGGATTCTGACTTTTTTATTCCAGACATTAAAAAAATAAAATAATAATTAAAGTCAGAATCCTGACATCAAAGTCAGAATTCTAAAAAAAATGTTTTAACATGGCCTTAATTGTCCTCCGTACATTATTCCCCGAATCCAAATCTTTTTGAGTAACTTCCTTCAACATCTTGTTTCGCAGCTATAAATCATCTTAAAACTTGTAAACTCCAAGAGAACACGTGAAAAAAGGCGGTTCCTCCACAGTTTGAGTGAACTGACCCTTTAGTTTCTGCTGATTGTTGCTGGCGCTGCTCTTTCAGCCAGGTCTCCCTCTGAACCCCTTCTCTCCTCTCGGTGGGACTACCTGGCTGAATGATGGCTGGGTGACAGCGCCAACAATGATCCGGACCGTCTGCCATGAGTCGCTGAAAGAGGTGATTCATGAGGGGTGGGGGGGCGGAGCCTTGGCTCCCACTCTTTGATTGAAACCTGTTTAGCGACGACCGCTAATTTCATTACATGGTGTCAGCGCACACTGAGCGGCCCGTTTGAACTCCCGGGCTCGGAACAATGACACGGGCCGGGTTCAGGGGGCTGATGGGTCTGTGACGGGTCGGCGGTGGGAGGAAAAAAACAAAAAGGCCGAAAAGAACGGAGGGTTTTCATAACGCTGTCAAATATTTTGATACGTCCCACACAACATGGTGCCGCTCCTCCTGCGCTGCTGCCATTCAGCGCCGGTCCAAAACAATTGACTTTCTTCCCCATCAGTCCTGCAGGCCAAACCTTTCATGAGGAGCCGCGGCGTCTCCCTGCAGCTGCTCCGCCGCCGTTCTTCCCATGGAAACGCTGTGAGGAAGACTCTTCTCGATAAGGACGCTTTTCTTCTTCCTCACTGAACGGTTTTTGTTTTCATCTCTTCTCCTTTTCTGTTAGTGGAGATCAACCAGAGGAACAATTAGTCCAGTCGTATTTATAGATTTTGTTGTCTTGACTTCAGCGCCGCATTCTCAATAATCTGTGCTAACAATAACTAGCTTCATGCTAGGTGGCTGATCATTCATAATTTTTCCTAAAGTTGTGAAAGCCTTCATCAGAGGCTTTCACAACTTAGCTAAGATAGCAAATATTAGCATCTTGTAAGCATTTTCTAAGCATTTTTCCATTCAATAACGTCTCGCTAATTAGCCTAACATTAGCCACACTGAGAGCTACGCTAATGTAAACATTTCCGGCAAGTTTCTCGTTAACTAGCTTAACATGCGGTGACCTTAGCCAAACTAATACCACTGAGATAGAGGGGCTAATCTTAGCATTTAACGAACGCTTACCATGCAACTAAAGCCTTGCTAACCAACTAGCTTAATATCATTATTATTATATTTCACCATTAGGGGGACTTTATCGTTTTTCACTGTGTAATACTTCGGACATAACTTTACATTTAATTTGAGGAGATCAATCGTGGGAGCTTGCTTGTAGAACGCAGGGGATTAGGGGGCGTATCCTTGCTGCGGGGACGACAGCGTAGGTCTAGTGTGAATCCTGAAGTAGCTTAGATAGTTCTGGACTCCTTTCCAGTTCCGAGGAACCCGGACGTTTCCTGAAGATGCGCCATGAAGGTAACTTTGCAAAGTTCACACGGCGCCGCATGAATATTCATGAGAAAATTAGCGGGTCTCGGTGCGGCGGATAGCGAGACGCCATATCAGTCCTGTAGAAGAGATGAAAGTCCGCTGAGCCGTCGCCACTTCCCGGGCCCGGTACCGGCACACAATGGCCGACCGGCCGCTCAATTAGTCTGCCATCTTAGACGGAGTGTTTGACGGCTGCGGCTAATTGTTAATCCCGCCATAACTGTTACTCAGAGTAATTAATCAGGCAACAAAAGGGTTCTCCTGTGGCGGGCCCGCCGGCGAGGACGGGTGTCAGAACCGGGAACGCCAGAGAAAACGGCCACGTAAAGGTTGATCAGCAAATATTTAATCTTCATTTGGAGCACCTTAGGTCGACCCCCCCCCCACGTAAACAAGCGAGTGCGTGCGAGATCTCCTGGCTTATGTAAATGCGGCGCCGTGTGAGCCCCCCACAGGAACCGGTTCCAGAGGTCAAGCGCCATTCATCATGAGACGGAGTGTCATTTTCTCCACTTCATACGGAGGCAGCTGCTCAAGAGGACGACCGGAGAAAAGGAGGTATTCTTTGAGGGGGCGGGGGGGCAGAAGAGGCAGAGCCGAGCACAATCCAGGCTTCAGAGGACGGGTGGCGGCGGGTGGAGGAGGGGGGCGGGGACAGCGGCGAGGAGGTGAGGGGTGAATAAGAACACAAGGTGCCACTGTGTCAGAATTCAAATGCGAGGTGATGTCATTCACCTCCTCAACCCCACCTCCAGTCATGGGACGAGCCGGAGTCCTTGGGAAACAGGAAGTGGACACAAAGAGCCGCCGTGTCTCGCAGCTTTGCATCACTGACTCATTCCATTGTGACCCATAAGTCATTTCGCTCGGTGTGTCCAAACGATGATTAATATCTGTCCTCTATCTCCCGGCCGCGCGGCCGCACGGCGGCTAACAACGGCGCCGCTTGTTTTCTGATGAAAAGAGGAATTCCAGGCTCCCGGGCTACGAGGCCTCATAAAGTCCAAATTGGATAATGAGGGGTATGGGGCGGGGGGGGCGGGGTCAGAGGTCGTGTCTCCAGTCCATCCTTTAGTGTCTGGACATTTAAAGATAGTCACGCCAGAGTTTGGAGGCTTCCTTCATCCTCGGTTCTAAATCCGCCCAGATTCCTTTTCCATCCTGGTATTTTTAACGTCGGCCGAAGACGTGAGACAAAAAGGCCGATGGAGGACGTCCCAAACGCGGTGGACGCCATTTATGGGGTATTTATGGCAACAAAGTTGTCCAGAGTCTGTGAGAGACACAAAGACAAGAGACTCCAGAGGTAAGAAACAACAGGAAGTTTACACTTTAAAAATAAAACGATTTATAAAAAGAAGACGATGAAAAAGACAAACGGTCAAAAAAGACAGAATGAAGACGGAAAATCATTTAGAAGATATTGAAAAGGATAAAAACGCGACATGAAGACGATCGCCTCGAAATCCAACGGCGGAATTTAAGAAAAGGAATGAAAAATAAAAACTGAAGACGATAAATATAAAAGAAACTGAATAATAAGAGATGCCTTCAGGAAAAAAAACACACAAAGCCAGTTTCAACGTAAAACTATTTCTACGCTGTCGTCCCTGAAAAGTCCCCAATCCCCTGCATTTACAAAAAATGATCAAATTTACCTCAAAATCGGACCGACGCTCGAGAATTTATGGCCCAAAGAATTTTGGAGATAAAGCTCCCCCTAGTGTCAGAAATATATACCGGATCTTTCCCAAAATCATTCCACTTCTTCCTCACACTGAGGTCTATCCGAGTACAAAATATGAAAATGATCCCTGACATGGTTCTTGAGTTATCGCGTTCACACGGAGGATCCGCGTCGGCGGTTCCAGAACATCCCCAGACTATAATTACAAGAGTTTTAGCTCACATCTGACCTTTGACCTCATAAACCGCCACAATCACCTCACACGGCGTCGGAACCTCTCCCCTCTTTGGGGCGAACAATCAACGGCCCCACAAAAGCCGCCGGACGTGGAAAGAGCCCGAAAAAAAAGCCCCACGAGTCTCGCAACAACAGAAAAGCCTCCCAGAGCCGCTGGCGGTCCCGACGGTCCAACCGTCTCCGCCGCACAGGACCGGAGCGCAAACCCACCACAACACGCAGACAATAAACCCAAACAGTAGGAACCCCGCTCTAATTTGACTCGCTCCACAGGTGGTCACCAGCTGCTGGCGGACAGGTTCTGGAGGCCCGGCGGAGAAGCAGGGATTTCCTTTTTTCAGCGGAAGAATGGACAAGTACTCAGGTCCACAAAAAACCAGGAAGTCTCTCCCTCTCTTTTCTTGTCTCTTCTTCTTTGGCAGCGCCCCGAGGTAATTCTCTGCTCCACGGTGGCAGACAGTGAAGTCTTTTGTCTCTGGGTCTGTGTACCGGGTCGGGGGGCGATCAGAATTCCCCCTGTCTCAGTTCACATGATTCAATGAGGTTCTGTGTTTCCGTCTGAAGGCTCTTCTTTTCTGCTCTATTCACGTCCTTCAGCGCCGGCAGAGACCCGGCCGCCGGCGCTGGTGGCTGCAGGCCTGCTTCCACTCAGGACTCATTCACTCATAATTTGTTTTTCATGATGACCGGCGCTGAGGTCCAGAAAGAAGGCCTCGACAAAATGTCCGGAAAAAAAATATCCATGAAACGTTCAGAACCGGGACATTTTCAGATCCATCCTACAGATAAGGGGATGAAGCGGCCCTTTTGTCTCCGGGTCGTGACGGACGGGTTCTGAGGGCAACAAGTGGTTAGATGTTCTGAGGTCCAACCACATCATCTCTGACTGGATCATCTCCAGGGAATCTGACCGCCTGAAGACAGAATCAGACACCAGCAGAACCTCCTGGCTGGCTCGGTTCAGAGTGTGGTAGAAGGTTCTGGGTTTGGAGGGTTCTGTCTGGTTTACTCCAGCAGTGCAGAAACATGGAGAACATATGAATTGGTGACTCTTAATGACTCGGTTCTGGGTTGGTTGAAGAACCGGTGTACCCCGCCTCTAACCCAGGGTGGATCAGGGAAAAGCTCCGGGAACCCAGAACAGGATAAGCTGGATAGGATCAGTCAAATCCTCGTGTGACGCTTTGAAACTCCAGTACGAGTAAAAGTTGTGCTTTTAAAACTGTTCTTCAAATGTTGTGCTCTGTAACAGAACCGGTTTTTAATCCGACCCAGTGGCAGCATGGTTAAAAAAACAAAGAGTAACGGGCTGAGTACAGAGCCCTGATTGACACAACTGGTCAGTGGGGCCAGAGGGCATATAGACAATTTTCCTTATCTGGCTGCATACTTTGCATACTTTAATACTTTCATACTTTTCACACTTTTCACACTTTTCATACGGTTCATACTTTCATACTTTTCACACTTTTCATGCTTTTCATACTTTCACACTTTTCACACTTTTCATTCTTTTCACACTTTTCACACATTTCACACTTTTCTCACTTTTCGTATTTTCATACTTTTCACACTTTTCATACTTTTCATACTTTCTCACTTTTCTCACTTTTCATACTTTTCATACTTTTCATACTTTTCATACTTTTCATACTTTTCATACTTTTCATTGATTGAATGTTATGAAGGGAAAAATGCAAGAAAACACAGGAACGTTCAGAAACGGTAAAACGTCGCCTTGGGGACGTTAATTAAAAACATGTCGTTGGCTTTACTCACGTTCAGGATTTCATTGTTTTAAAAAAAAGTCCCATTTATTTATAACCTCAGTTGACCTCAAGGATATGTAAAATCATAATAGTAAGAAATATGATCAAAGATGGACAAAAAGACATCATCGAATAAAAGAAAGTTGAACGCGAAAGATACTTTCTATACTTTTCGATGATACTTTCTATTAATCAGAAAGTATCCAGAATAATAAAATCTAAGTGATTTTCTAGTTTTATCCATCATGTTAACGCCAAAACTCAAAGAGTGCTTCATGGATTCTTTTCAAATTTTGTACTTACATAGAACTTAATGTGAGGAAGAGCTGGAGTGATTTGGGGAAAGGTGGGTTGTATTGTTTCGACACTAGGGGGATCTTCATCCCGATGCATCTGCGTCGTTAAACAAGTTTGTTTCCGTCTAAATTCCCGCAGCGTGACTAAAAGTCGGCGTTAAGGAGTTGTGACAGTGGCGCTCGTCTTCTCTTGCTTCCCTGGATGATTATTTGGGGATGCATCTGTGGCCCCAGATGAAGCTTTCATCTCGGCCCGGTGTCCCCTTCGTCTTCATCCCGCCAGCTGCTGATGTCGTCTGCGAGGAGCTGCTGTCAGAGTGGATAAAGGAAGGTTACCTGGTGGCGGCGAGCGAGACGGCGAACACCAGCAGATTTATCCGCACTGATGTTTTGATGTCGCCACCGGCTCCTCCGGGCGCTTCGCTGTTGTAACCAACCAAACGCCCATCGCGTCTTTGAAGTCGTCATGTACGCATAAACGCCATCCACCTTAATGCTAAATAATTAGCGAGCGAGCGCGCGGCTCACTGGGATTACTTCCTCGGGGCTGAACTCGCTTTTCCTGTTTGATCATTACGTTAATTAAATATGGCTCCCTTGATGGGTCGGGGGGCCGAGGGGGGGGGGCGCTCAAAAACAGGTAGGTGTCACGGGCACCTCGCCGCAGACAGAAGCACCTGGTGCGTGCGAGCGCTCCAGCTGTCAGCGCCGATGCCTTGAGAGTCGGACGGCGGCGGCGTTAATTCGAGCTGAAGTCCCAAAAGGGGGAAGGAGTCGGTTCTGAGACGCCCCGGTTGATCCGGTGCGTCTCGGCGGCAGCTTTGGCCAGAGGAGGAAAGAAGTCATGTTGTCAGACCTCAGTGTCAGCCCGCGTCATAACCGGCGCCTCGGGGACAAATTAGAAGCGCGTTTCCAGAGATGTGTCAGAAGCGTTCTCGGTCCACATCACAGCAGAGATCCGACTCCAACCAAAGTCAAACGCCGCGGGCGGACGGCGAGGAAACTCACCTACGAGATAGTTCGATCCAAACGCTGAATAATTACTCCACTTTTCTCTTTTTCATGTCAGGATTTATGCAGGAGGTAAACGTGAGAACTGTGGAGAGGTTCTCACACCACAGATCCGCCATAACATTATGACCACCTGCATATAATTCCTTTAGGTCCATCTCCAGTTGACCAGCGGTCCCTCCTGAGACACCTTTGGTGGGTTGGATGGAGATGTTCTGACCCAGGCGTCTCAAAGTGGCCCGGATCCTTATGCCTGTCCATTTTCATCGTCCTCAGGACAAAATCTTCACTTCCTGTCTGATTTGTCCCACCCACTGATGGGTAACCATGGTAACAACATGTCACACGTCGGCTTAGTGACTACAATGTTTTTAATTACACGGTCGTCGGTCTTCACTCCACTGTTATTTATCTGCTTTTCTGTCCCAAAGGCCCGGTACTGACGGGTCAGGGTGTCATTATTACCTACAGATGACGGTTCTGAAAGCTCGGACCGAGTCGGGACAAAAAAGGCCTTCATGCTTTCTTCTTGGAATAATCTGCAGAATCTTTGGAATCTGAGTCATAACTGTAAATTTTTTAGTTGATTCTGGGTTCGTGTTCTGAAGAACTTTGAACCCGTGACTGTCTGCTGTTTTCATGTTGGGTCTGAAACTCTGGGTTCTGCTGACAGGTCTCTCTTGTAGAGGAGATTTGAATCTTAATGTGACCAACCTGGATTGTAATAACACAGTAATAACACAGTAATAACACAGTAATAACACCGTAATAACACCGTAATAACACCGTAATAACACAGTAATAACACAGTAATAACACCGTAATAACACCGTAATAACACCGTAATAACACCGTAATAACACAGTAATAACACCGTAATAACACCGTAATAACACCGTAATAACACAGTAATAACACTGTAATAACACCGTAATAACACAGTAATAACACAGTAATAACACAGTAATAACGTTTGAATACAATAATAGTAATAACACAGTGAAAGCAAGATTAATAAAAGTATTGTAATAACACAGTAATAACACATTAAAAGCATTGTTATAAATGTATAGTAATAACATGGTTATAACAGTTGGATCGAAAAATAGCTAAAGGCTAAAGATTAAACCCAATTGGCTGGGAGATCCACTCCGGGACCTGATTGTCTGATGGGCCTCAGGACGAGGTCGTCTTTGTAATAAAAAACTGATGACGAATCCTGAAATTTAAACTATTTAAGACACTTAATCCAAACTGGATTAGGTGTTTTAAACCCAGATGTAAACCCAATTAGGGACAGAACCAAACCAAAATAAACCTAGATAAAGTGTGGGACATTTCCTTCGTATCCCCTGTTCGTCGTTGGACGTCGAGGGTCTATGGATCTTCAATGAAGAGGGGGCCCACCTGAAGACCCTCAAGATGAAACTACTCTCCATTTCATCAAGAGTCCCAACTTCAAGTTCTACTGACCCGCGTCCGTCTTTGGACTTCGTTCATTCAGTTTTTATCGTCATGCATTTTTGTGCCTCATATTGATGTTTTCCTTTGAGGTCCATTGAAGCCCGGAGCTTCTCAAACAGATACCTCCTCCTGGAGAAGTGGACCGGTCCCGTTCAGTAACGGATCCGCGGGGCTGCATCTGTGAAAGTGTGATGAGGGGGGGGGGGGTTATTAAAGCAGGAACATCATCAGAGCTGATAGGTATCTGCCTCAGATCGGAGATAATCCCCGCCGAGGCTCGGCGCCGAGATGATCCAGAGCCGCTGAAAAGTTATCTCATCAGAAAAATATCCTTGTTTACCAAACGGCTGAAGAGTGTAAACCTAATTACTCCGAAGTGGGTCACAAATGTGCCACTAAGTACGAGGAGTGTTTGATGCTGCCCCCCCCCACAACAAAAAAACAAACTCCTACTGTTCTTACCTCGCCCCACGGCCTCCCCCTCCTCCTCTTCCTCCTCTTCTTCTTCCTCCTCCTGCTCCTCCTCCTCCTCCCGCAGCATCTGCAGTTTGTTAATCAAATCACCTGATGAGAGTTCTGGTTGTGATAAAGAAGCAAAAGAGGAGAAGAACTTTCTATTAATAGACGGGTGGACTTGTGGCCTGCAGATGACAGGAAGCGGCGCCCGCCATGAGGAATGCTTTTGTTATTTTCCATCCAGGCAGGAAATGAATTTCTTGTGATTCCTCAGAAACGCTGCCCGTGGGCGCGGGCGTCGCCTGGAGACGGATATAGGCGGGAGAGTCCGTTGATGTGACGCCTTCTGAGGTTCTGCTTGAAAGGTTTTGGAGACGGCGTCCAAACGACGTATTGTTCGGTGGTTTGAAGTTCCCCGCTGGAGGGCGATGAAGAACCCGGCCCTCTCTGAAGGCGCGGGACAACTTCGCTCCGTAGAAGCGGCGTTTTGATGTCCGCGGCCAGAACCTTGAGCCGTACGTATGTTGCTGGCGAGCGGGTTCTAGTATATATACGGTTCCATCCGAGCCCTAATGAGACGGACCTCATCTGGAAATCTTCACCTCTCCGTCTTGATCCGATCTTCTAGTTTCGGGTCTTTCCATTGTAAAAGGATCAGGGTGGGCTTTTTGTGAAGTCCATCGCCCTGATGCTAATAAAACCAGTCCGCCCCGTACGGAGACCACGCCGCCGGTTCCGCCAGCTCTTCCTGCTGGAGTCTGGTTTGGCGCCGGTTCCCCTTGTTCTTGGACGCGGTATCAAATGCCACACGAACGCTAGAATCTGAGCAATTTTCCAAACATCTTCAACTTCCGCCGCACAGAAACGGATCCAGGAGTGCGGCAAACAAGAAAAGCGGGCCTGATGTCAAGTTCTGATTCCAAACCGTTAATGATCTAGATGAAACGGATCTTCACAGACGAGTCGCTTTGGTGTTTTCCTTCTGCGAGCGCCGCCTCTGAAGGTTGAACACATGCCCAGACCGCGGTTTGATGAAGCAGGTATGTGGGATGGTTAAACATATTGAAGACACTAATTGCTTCTGAACACGCCGTGGAGCGGCGCTGGAGGAGGAGGCGCCGCCGGGCCTCCGGCAGAAAGGCGTTTATTCTGAGATGATCCGACAAACACGATCTCGATTACTTCCTGCGGAATCAACGTCATTCTCATTTTCAGCGGGTCGGGAGGATGGTTCTGGCCCACTGGCGATGTCAGGGTCCGTGGGGGAGGAGCCTAACTCTCAGTCCAAGTATGAGCCGATCTTTTTTGCCACCAAAGTCGTTCTGAGGTGTATCTTTCCATCAGAACCAGCTCCAACTCTTCCAGTGGTTCTTCTGGTGGATCAGCATCTATGATTCTATGTGGCGCCGGGGCCCAACCCCCCGTTCATCAGCGGTCCTTCCTTAGACCACTTCGGTAGGTTCTAACAACTGCAAACCAGGCTTTTCGGGAGATGTTCTGACCCAGTCGTCTGGCCATCGCAATTTGGACCTCTTCAAAGTTGCCTGCAGCTCCATTCATGCTAATGCTAATGCTACCTGGGTTCATAAGCACCAAGTCTTTCTGTTCTGAGCCGATAAGCTTCCTCTATTCCTGCATCAAAGTTCTAGTGAGGCCCGGTTGTGTGGCATTTTATGACTCTGACACCGGGAGGAGAAAAGGGGAATTGGTGCTGAGGAATGAACACACGTCCGGTGGGTTCTGGCTCTGGAATTGTTGGGGGGCGCCACCACCTGTCCTGATCAGAACCCCGACCCTACTCTCTGTTTTAGCATAGCATGTTAGCGTTAGCATTCAACCCTCGTACGCAGCAAACAAGAAAACACCTAAGTTAATGGGGTTATGGGAGGGGCTTCTGAGCCGGTTCTACGGGACCTCATGGGCCACTACGGACCCATAATGCGCAGAAGTTTCTGCCCCGAGTTCTGACCATGTTCAGACTTAAACGGGACCTCATCAGTCCCTCGGGTGTCAACAGCCTTCTCCCTCTGGTCAGCGATCCGGTCCGCATCAAAGACCCCACGGCGCTGGCTGTTAACGTGTTTTGGGCCCACGAGCCAACGAGGTGGTTCCGTCCACCAAGATCACAGAGTCGGCGCTGCAGAGCCTCCGTCATCCATCGGCGAGCGCGAGCAAACGTTGGGGCAGGCAGACGGTCGGTGGGTCCATCGCTAATATCTCGGGGCATCAGCAGCTCTTCCAGAAGCGGAACTAACAAGTTAAGCCCAAACATTGGGTTTGCATGGCGGCGGCGGCGGCGGGGGCGTTGGCGAGGGGGGATCTGATGAATGTGTGTGTGTTTGTGTGTGTGTGTGTGTGTGTGTGTGTGTGTGTGTGTGTGTGTGTGTGTGTGTGTGTGTGTGTGTGTGTGTCTGTGTGTGTGTGTGTGGGTGTGTGTGAAATAGGGGGCATGTATTTATCAAACAGAGACGGTCGGTCAATATTGGGGTATGGAGAGAGAGAGGCTTACGCTCAAACATCACAGCGCCGGTTAGCGGGCCCCGGCGTTTCCCCAGGCCCGGATCGCCATTTCTCATTTGTTGCATTAGCAGGAAAGACGGCGCACAAATAAAAATTTCCCTGAGCAATGGAGGATCTTTGCATACAGAACAAGGCTGTGTGTAATTTCCAGCCGGGCGAGAGGGGAAATGAAAGTGAACGAGGGGAGAGAGAAATATGCGGCGCCACCAGCGCCGCGGACCCGTTCAGGAAAACACATTTAGGAAATTAGCATTTTAGAAATAGTGCCGTTTTTTTTTTTTTTTGGATGATGTCATCATCGGTTTTAATA
Organism: Lophius americanus; assembly: GCA_037951165.1. NCBI lineage: Eukaryota > Metazoa > Chordata > Actinopteri > Lophiiformes > Lophiidae > Lophius > Lophius americanus. The sequence goes on from JBBDHG010000186.1 coordinate 130,020, forward strand.
TGAGAAGAAAAGATGAAAGTAAAGTTGAAATAAAAACACAGATTTGTGTTTAAAGAGAAAGAAAACAACAAAAACAACAAACAAATAAATAAATAAACAAATAAAAAATCCTAGAAAGATGAACCATTAAATAAACTAACAAAATCAAAAACAGTAAATGTGTATAAAATAAATTTAAAAGAATTAATTAATTAATTAATTAAAAAAACAAATAAATAAATGAATAAATAAACATTCCCACATGGCGAAAGTAAAAGCTGACAAAATATCAACAAAACAATTAAACACAAATAAATCAGGACATTTATGAGACATTTTAATAAAGACGTTAATTCAAATAAATCAATGTTACCACAGATACTTCAAAGAAAAACAGAAATAAAGTAAATATAAACCACAATAAATTAAAATAGATATATAAGAAATAAACCGTGATAAAAGTGATCAAATATAAAATTCATATTTTGAGAAAAAAGTGAAATCATTTTTAAGTTTTTGGAAATAAGGCGTTTAAACCGCGTGTCACCTTGAGAGGTCGGAGGTCAACTTTTCAACATAATGTGATGATACGGCTGGTTTTCATTCACGCCTTCGAGGTCACCTGGAGGTCATACAAAAACGTTCAGGTCAGAACTAAGAACAAGAGAAGGATTCCCTCCCTCAGACGTGAAGGTTCTTCTGGACACGTTTCTGAATGTGGACCCGTCAGCGCTGGGAGTCACTCCTGATTATTGAGGAGAGGAATAAAAGCTTTCTCCCTCGTCACTCCTGGCCTCAAACAGACTTTTATTCGCTCTTCATTTTTTTTTATTGGCCGTTTCTCTTCGGTGCCGATGGCGGCCACCTGCGTTTTCACGCGGGCGAGCGAGCAGATGCGGGAGAACGACTTCAGCGAACAAATCACAGCTGAGACGTGGCGAGAAATCAAAGCGCTGAAGAGACTGTCGGCGCCGCAGCATAGAGGAAGAACAAACCAAACGTCTCAGACGTCTTCCAGCGGACTGAGATGCAGTCTGTGAGGTCATCAGTCTGTGAAGTCATCGGTCTGTGAGGTCATCAGTATGTGAGGTCATCGGTCTGTGAGGTCATCAGTATGTGAGGTCATCAGTCAGTGAAGTCATCGGTACGTGAGGTCATCGGTATGTGAGGTCATCGGTCTGTGAGGTCATCAGTCTGTGAGGTCATTGGTCTGTGAGGTCATCAGTCTGTGAGGTCATGGGTCTGTGAGGTCATCAGTCTGTGAGATCATCGGTCTGTGAGGTCATCGGTATGTGAGGTTATCAGTATGTGAGGTCATCGGTCTGTGAGGTCATCAGTATGTGAGGTCATCAGTCAGTGAAGTCATCGGTACGTGAGGTCATCAGTATGTGAGGTCACGATAAAAAAAAACCCATCTGTCAGTCAAGACGTTTGATGGAAATGACCAAAGACCCGCCCACTCTAGACAGGAAGTCGTCACGTTGTTGCTGAAGATGTTTAGATACAACAAAGTCGGGTTATACTTTGAAGTTCTGGTTGCAGGAACTTAATTTTATTTATTATTTTTTGATCTTCATTGGGGGCGGGTTGAGTCCGTTTCATTCGTAGATAGAACTTTTTGGGTCTCTGTATTATTATGGTATGTTTTTTCTTTGGCTTGATAGAATTGCTGTTTTGATCGTATTTTTATAGTTTTGCCGATGTGTGGGCTAGCTACATGTGCTGTATCTGCTAATTGGTTAGCAAGCCCTTTTTTTATTCTTTCTGAAAAGTAAGAATAAACGCTAATGCTATGCTAACGGCGGTAACGCGGAACTGGGGAGCTAAGATTTTTATCGCGCTACATGAAAAATTAGCATCACATTCGGAGTAATTGCTGGATAAAACTAGTTCTATTCCAGGTTTCACTTTTCCCCAAGTAACATGAAGGAAACTGAAAGAATAAAGTCACATATAAATATTTTATATATAATTGTTGTTTTTTTTAAATGTTTGATTGAAGCCGAACAGGAAGTCAAGAAAACTCCTTTTAAGCAGCTGTCATGTGACCTTTAAATGAGAAAACAACTTCCTGTCAGCCTCCGTGAGCGTTTTTCCACCTTTGATTAGTATTATTAATATTATTAATATTATTATAACCTAACGATAAACGTTATAATCAGTATTTATCACACTATAAATGGAGGCGAGTGGGAGAACGTGAAAGAATCCACGCCACCTCCAGCATCAGGAATGTTTGAGAAGTAGCCCGCCGCCATCGCTGGAACTCGCCCCACCTCTCTCTCTCTCTCTCTCTCTCTCTCTCTCTCTCTCGCTCTCTCTCTCTCGCTCTCTCTCTCTCCTGTCACGCCAAATTGTGTTTTACAGCATCTGCTCATTATAGATGGCCGACATGATGGATCTGGTCATAATATTAATGTAAGACTGACACGGCAGCGGCATGAATCATGGCCGGCTTTATTTCAAAGGCGGCGTCTCATTGGCCGACCACTAAAAAGTGATCTATAAATGTCAGCGAATGGCAGCCGTAAAGCGGCGTGAGGTACGTTTGATGGTGCGACTCCCCCGTTATCAACCCGCCGTTATTTACTCCTGCGTCCTCTTCCTGTCACGGCGGCGGTGGGTCGGAACCTTATGTCTTGTTCAGGTGCAGCTTCAGCAGAGGGGGGCAGCGAGAAGGTACGACCGCGCAGGAAAAAGGATGTTCTCTCATATGGAGGCCCGGCCGTCGGCTACGGAAGCCCAGGGATGACTTTAAATTGAAAGCATTCAATCACATTGAAATTTAATTTCCCATATGTGTGCATGATGTATGACGAGGTTTTATGACCATTCTTCTGGAGACATGAGGGCGTCAGTGTTGGAATTCTTCATAGCAGGAGAAAACGGTTTGAAAAACACAAAAAACCTCAGAACTTTAAGATTTTTTTTTTTCTCTTTTTTTTTAAATGTATGTTTCCTCATCGCTCTCTGATCTCATTTCATCTCTTCTTCATCTGCTGCCACTCAAACCAAAATTTAATTAAGATATTCGAATAAAAAGTATTTAAAAAATATCGATAAAAATTTTTTTTTTTTTAAATCTGAACAAATTCAATAAAAAGAGGAAAAAAAAGGTTTATATAAAATAAGATATATAATTATATTTACTCGTTGAGAAAAAAAAACATTTACTAAACAAAGAGTAATTCAATCATTTTGAAAAAATGAAGGACTTTGCCAAACAAGGTCTTAGCAACAACCGCGCTAATTTCGCGTGAATGCTAGCTTGGATCAATCGCGCTAATAACGCGTAACCGCAAATTTTTCTCTTGAGTTAAAAAATGAATTTGTGACACTTCGTGTCTTTGCGTTGATTTTGTACGTAATTTCTCAGCGTTCAGCGTAAACATGCTAACTATAGTTAGCTACATGCAGCTAATGTCACATATTCCATAATCTGTATCAGAAAATCGCCACAACTCTTTCTTTCAGTGAAATTTATTTATAAACCTCGAGCTTGAAGAAAAACAATTTTTAGTTACTAAAACTAAAATAATCTTCTTTAAAAAAACTTAAAGTAGAAATTTGAGTTTAAGCGACAAAAAACTTCCTGCAGCGTTTATCAAGCGAAATAATGCAAAATCTAAATATTATACATTTTCTGCTGCAGTCATGCATTAAATGAAGTGGAGCCAGAAACCAATCAGCCAAAACAATAAAACCCCCTTTCTATTATTGATAATAATACATTTAATTTATAATGCACTTTACATTTGGATCAATGAACCTTCTACGTTTTCAGAAACTCTCCTGTCGGATAGGAAAAAGTGACTCCAGCATCTCGACGTTCCCATAACTCTGTCACCGGTTCACCGGTTGACATTCTTACCAACCACTGCAGATCAGCAACAACCAACAAGACTTGGCGTTCAGGACTTGTTCTGACCCAGTTGTGTAGAATTCAGATTCTAACGTTCTAATCGACCGTTTTTCCTGCTTCCGACACCGACTTTAGGACGAAACGTTGAATTTGCTGCCCGTTACGGTTTATTCCATCTACCGACAAATAAATACGGCGGTAGAATAATGTTATTACACACATGGCGGTGGTTATAATGTTATGGCTGATCAGTGTAATTCTTCCTGAGTCCGTTTTTTAGAGTCTGTAAAAACGGATCCGGCCTGAAACGTTCAATAAATCTGCAGCAGGTCAAACTCCGCTCCTACTTGCTGCCCAAACCTCCAGACCTCGACTATCCAACGTTCAGGGTTTCCTCATGAGGCCTTAAAGGAGAAATATAAGGAGGAGCAGAGAAGAAACGGGAGGCGCTGAGCTCGGATCGTTAAAGAGAAGTGCGGTGAAATCGGCGGCGAGGACTTCACGCGCAGCTCGTCTCCCATTGGCTGTTTGTGTGTGACGGCGTGAGTCGGATGAAGGTCAGTAATCACTAGGACTTAAGTGGTCAAGTGTTAGACGTGCGAGAACAAATCCCGTCCTGCACGACCGGCCCGGATTCCTCCGCCGCGCCGCCGCAGATGAAAACAATCTGATGCGGTTCCATGACAGCGGTGTAAATTACGAGGAGGTGATGGTATGTAGTCTGTAATCACACATCATCCGCCCTCAACCTCCTTCCTCTTCCTCACTCCCAGGCCTCCTCCTTCTGCAGCTCTCCTCGCCGCCGCCGCTGCGGCGTTAGATTCCAGCTGGTGCTGTTAGGAAGGCGACTGCTGCACCCTACAGTTTAAAGTCTGTCTCATCCTGCAGCTTCTCAGCACTGAATGATAAAAATCACCAACATTTCCACTTAAAACACAGAATTTTGCCCTTTTTTACCTTTTTATTGCAAAAAATATAGATTTTAGTTAAACCAGCAGGAAGGACTGAAGGATTCGACACTTTTATAACCGACTATTTTCATTTGATGATGTTTAAATGACTCTTTAAAGGATTATTCTGTATAATTTTTTGGCATTTTTCTACCTTCATGATCAAATTTTGTCTAACTTGCACTAAATAATAAATTATATGCATCATTTTTAACCTCTGGGCTTTTTTCACATCCACTGTCAGGAAATAGTCTTTAAAATGCTGTAAAATATAATCTCATAACCATAAAACATTCATTATTTCCTGGGTTTTAAACCTTTACAGTGCAAGACATGTCGATAATAGGAAATAAACAAGATTTAGATTCATTATTATACTTCCTTCAGTACTAATAAAAAAAAAATTTGATAAAAAAAAAAAAGACCTTTAGAAAATATTTTCATTGTGTAAACTCCAAAATTACTAGAAAGAGGAAAAATATTTGTAAATATAATCAAATAGCATAGTTCTGAACAACTACATTTCTTAAAAACTAGCATAAGATATTAATTGACCTTAAAACTAGAACAAAAATGCCAAAATTGAAGCAAGTTTTTTTTTATTACCAAAAACTGAAACTAGAATCTAGACATAAAGGATTTAACAGTTAAAGAAATGAAATACAATATTAAACAAATCTTTTAAAAATCATCAGAAATATAAGTGTATTTTGTCATAAATAACAAATGTTATATTTAGTATTTCGTGTTAAAACAGAATAACGGTGTGTAATGTGTGTGTAATGTGTGTGTAGTGATGTATAACACAGCATCATCAGCGTATAGAGTGACGTTTCGCGGAAGCGTCCAATATAAATAATGGATTAACTCATGAAAAACATGCTCAATAATGCTCGTCGTGTTCTGTACATGATAAAATTCCTTTTTTTGCTGGGTAGAAAATACATTTTTTTATTTCTACACTCTAAAAAAAATTAATTTCATAAAATTATAGAACCTTGTATTTTTGTCTCAAATGTAAAATTATCTGGTCAAAAAATGATTTTCTTTAGACTATTAATCTAATTTTAAGGAAATATTGTATTAATAAGGTATTCCAGCTAATATTGAGCAGATTTAACCGGAAATTTAGATTTTTAAAAATGCAAAAATAAGAAATAGGAATGCTTGTAGTTCCTCAATTTAAGACAAAATCTTTTTCTTTTCTTTTTTAAAATAAGATTTATTTTGTATCAAACGATGGAATAGATTCTTAAAATCATCTTAATACCGAGACTAAAATACTAATTTTATCTTACTTTATCTTAAATAACTGAGTTTTATATGACTGACACAAAACATCTAAAATCAACAAATCTAATAAATGATAAATTGATACCAATTAAAGTTTGTTTTGCACATCAGTGAGTTTTATGCCGTTTTAATCCATTATTTATAATCGACCCTTTAGTAGGAAATAACTCTGTATGCCGATGATGTTGTTTTATACATCGCACCTCTTCTTCCCAATGATCGCTTCTTAAAGTCCCACGACGTTTTCTTGTTTTGATTGTTTGAATGCTAAAAAGAAATACAAATACTTTACTTTAATAAAAACTCACTTGTTTTATTTTTACTAGAATTAACCAGAAACAAAGGATTAAAGTATAGATTGTTACAGTGAGTATTAATCAAGCTTTTTAATTATTTTCAAATGTTTAAGTTAAGTTTATTAACACCACTTGCTGAACGTTTACACACTTTGTCTGTTTTTCGTTTATTCTTTCACGAACGTTCCATTTGCGGCTTGTAGTTTTTCTTTCTTTCTTTTTTAATAAAACATCATTTATGAGCATATTTGGCTTCTAACTGGGATTTACTCTGTTTGCCGTCTCGTGTCCCGCCTCCTCATCCTTCTCTCCGTTGATAATTTAATTCATTGCTCTGAAACGATTTATTTAAATTTGCACACAACAAAAAAAAAAGAAAAGAAAAAAAGTCAATATCATCGCTGGGAAAACTAATATTTCACTGTTTGGTGAAGTTATGAATGCAAACAATAAAACTGAGAGAGAAATGACTCGGCGTGTCACTCTGGTCCCTCCCCCTCTGACGGATGGCTCGTCTTTTAGCGAGGATGACATATTGATTTAAAAATTATTCATGATGCCGTTAATTTATTTGTCTTCAATGCTGCATAAACACAATCCCTATTATTATTATTATTGTTGTTGTTATTATTATTTTTGAGGCGTCAGGAATAAAATATGATCACATTAGTTTTCATAAATCTGACCCGGCGCTAATTAGGAGCATTTATTTAACTCGAAATGAGAGGAAGATGCCGCTCTCTTCATCTTCGTGACCTTTGACCTTTTGAAAAAACGAAACCTGTCTGGAACATTTGATGCAGTTTAATCGTGTGAACGAACCTGAATCACGCACACACACACACACACACACACACACACACACACACATACACACACATACACACAAACACACACACAAACACACACACACACACACACACATACACATACATACACATAAACAAACAAACACACACACACACATACACACACACATGCACATACACCCACACATACACACACACACACACACACACACACATACACACAAACACATACACACACACACAAACACACACATATACACGCACAAACACACACAAACAAACACACACAAAAAAACACACATGCACACACACGCATGCACGCACAAACTCACACATACATAAACACACACACACATAAACACACACACATACATAAACACACACACACACACACACACACACACACACACATACATAAACACACACACACACACACACACACACACACATACATAAACTCACACATACATAAACACACACACACACACACTTTTTTTCAATGGAGCCACAAACATAAAACATGACCTCAGCACTTTTGTTTTGTTTATTTTCTGCACCTCTTGCCACCAATAAAACTTTATATTATGTTTGTTTTTGCTTCTGTGATAATTTTCAGTCGTTTTAGCTGATTTTTGACTCTTTGACCTTCATCATGAGGAATTATGCAGGACTGAAAAGTCAGACTAAACTCTTAAAAAGAAGATTATTCAACGACGTCATATTGATATAATTCTATCTTCCACTTGTTGTTTTTGCATCTTTTATCATCTTATCCTATAAATTCATCTTTTAGTTCCCCAGAAATAAAATGACAGAAAGAAACAATAATGGGAGAACGTCCTGAAGTCATGTGATCAAGAACAAAGACATTATTAAATGTTGCCTTTAAAGGTGCAGTGTCTCAATTGAAGGGTCACCGTTCTGATTAAATATTTTATGAGTCGGACCCTCCAAAACAAGATGACCCCCCCCCCAAAAAAAACATTGTTTTGACCGTTGAGAGCCGCCGTATAATCTTGGATAGCGAGGGTGTTAGCTTAGCTGCGGTATCGGTTTCAGTCTGGACCTTCACCTCTAAATGCTACTAAAATTTTGCGGACTGCACCTTTAAGTTAGAAAAACCTCATCAGTCTCATCGGATTTACGTATTTAACTATTCCTGCAGTTTATATCTACAAAATCAACCGAACTTTAAATATTTATTTAATATTTACACACAATGTTTGGTTTATTACTACAGATTTGCTTTTTTCCCCCTTTTGTAAATCTTATTTTAAACATGCTAATCTATCTTTGAAGTCATCTTTCCATCATCCTATATCATGCAAATCCAAAAATATACAATCCAAACATATAGTGTGTGTCTGTTTAATTACACGCAGTCCCTTTAATCCATGCATTAAAAACATGTCTCAATACGATATGCTAATGAGCTCATTATCATAAGGTTTTCAAAGCGATGGCAGTGTTAGTTTACTGGATGGTGATCCGTCGGCACACATAAATAATAACTGTATGCTGTCAGTCGGTCACATATGCTCTGCTTACATGTTCATGTGTTTGTGTTTCTCACATTTTCATCAGGAGCTTCATGCCAACGATGACGTCGTTTCCATTTTACATTTCCGCTCGACAAATGTGTCTGTCGTGATCTATTAAATCTTTAAATCTCCAACATACCTGATCATACAGGATGTAGAGTTTATCAATACAGGAAAAGGTTAGCATCTTTAGCTAAAACAGGGAAGGAAAAAATGTAAATTAGCCAAAATCTGTTTTGGTTTTTCTCTAAAATTTAAAAAAGAAGTTCAAAAAATGTTATCGAATAATTATGATCATATTATTGAATCCAATTAATATTTGTACTAATTTAAATATTTAAATAAAGTATCAAAAATATTCATTGTTAAGAATATTTTAAATGTTTATGTATATTTGTTATAATAAAATGTTTGTTTTAAAAAAAGGACATTTGTTTTTATTACAATATATTAATAATACTGTATATGTCTATTGTAATAAATATAAAAACATGATATTTAATTAAGTCATTAAATACATTAAATAAAATCATATTATTTGCCAATTAATTTCCAACACAAACTGAAATAAGAAAGGCTATAAGTTAAGAATGTATCAAAAGTGTACAATGTAACAAAAGTCTACAGTGTAACAAAAGTGTACAATGTAACACACGTTAAGAATGTTACAAATGTGTACAATGTGACAAAAGTGTATAATGTTACACATGTTAAGAATGTAGCAAAAGTGTACAATGTAACAAAAGTGTATAATGTTACACACGTTAAGAATGTAACAAAAGTGTACAATGTAACAAAAGTGTCGGAGTAACAAAAGTGTACAATGTAACACAAGTTAAGAATGTAACAAAAGTGTACAATGTAACAAAAGTGTACAACAAGTTTACAATCGTATGTCATACATTTATGTAATATGTTTACAATTTAACACAAGTGTACAATGCGACAAAAGTGTACGATGTAACTACCATGTACAATATTAATACTTTACAATGTAATGTAAGTGTACATGTTACAAGTTTATAATTGACTATAATATGTTTATGTAATTCGTTTATAATGTAACAAAGGTGTACAATACAAAAAGTATACGCTGGGACAAAAAGATTATACTGTAACAAGTGTACAATGTAACACACATTAAGAATGTAACAAAAGTGTAAAATGAAACAAAAGTTCATAATGTAACAAGTTTACAATCGTATATAATACGTTTACGTAATACGTTTATAATGTAACAAAGGTGTACAATGTAACAAAAGCGTACATTGTAACAAAGGTGTTCAACATAAAAAGTATACAATTGGACAAAAGTTTACAGCGTAACAAGTTTACAGTATAACAAATGAATCAAATGTAACAGTTGATATTTTATTATTTTTTTAAAATATAAAAATGGTCCGTAATATAAAAAGTGTCAAATGTAAGAAAGTAAAGTAAGTGATTAAGAAGGCCGGAGGAAACAGGAAACAGGAAGCTCTGCGTCCCGAGGATTTCAGATTGTTTTTGTCTCATTAGTTTTGCGGTGAAGCGTGAGAATAACGCGACGCTCAAACATAGAACCTGAGAAACAAACACTGGACTGATGCCGTAGAAATCCTCCCAGATTATCTGCAGGATGCTCTGAAATATGATCTTCATTCTTCAGCAGGGACTTAATCTGGACGGCGGTCCTGTGTCCTCGGAGAGAACCCGTCACTGGTGTCAGCGGCTGAAGTGGGTTCAGATTAAGGCTTTAATCCAGCTTTAAGAGGAAGTTGAGATGCTTTGACTTCTCACCAGTCAGAGGAACTCTCCCTGCCTCCCTCGCCGTAATCTGATTGGGCACGTTCCCTTCAAATCGAGGGCAACGCCAAAACAAAAGATCACCAATCAGATAGCGTGGGCTCCCACTGAACTTCTTGGCGTGCTATGAATGCTTCGCCCTCTCATGTGCGCTGGTATCTAGCAGCGAGATTCCCTGTGTCGCTTTTATGTGTTAATCGTCAGCGCTCAGCGAGAGCATTGTGCTGTCTGCATCGCCAGGGGAGGAAAACGAAGAGAAAGAGGGTTGGGGGGGGGGGGGGGGGGGGGGGGGGGGGCAGTGGGGGCTGCCAGCGCCGTTTCACACGAGCAGAGAGTCGCCTCATCACCCCGCTGACGAAGGTCCAAGAGTGCAATGTGGCGCTCCGCCATGACAGACATGTCTAATTGGTGGGAAAGAGAATGAAGAGTCTATTTCTATTCATGGTTATCTGTTGGTGCATTAGCATCAGGTAGCATTGAAGCCAAGTATCTGTTATGACATGTCAAGGTATAACACTTTAGCATTTGCTATATCAGATAACTTCCCACTTCATTTACCATTAGCCTACGTTAAAGTTTGACGTATAGCGTTAGCTACATCAGATGGTATACGCTTCAAGTGTTTGTCACTGTATCGTAAGCTAAAACTATTAGCATGTGGTACATCAGATAGCATCTAATTCAAGTAAGGCAGTTGGCATTAGCTAAATTGGGTACCTTCCAACTCAATTATATGATAGCGCATGTAAATGTATGACGGCTAGCATTAGCTATATCAAATAGGGTCCTAGAAAATGAACTGTTATTACATGTTTAGCTCTGACACTTAGCATTTCCTACATCAGACAGCATCTACCTAAACTATATGTTAGCACATGTAAAAATGTGACAGCTATAGCTGCATCAATTAGCATCCAAGCCAATCATCTCTCAGCTATTAAAGTCTCACAGTACAACCCAACTATATGCTAGTTTGTGTTTAGGTATGACTGTTAGCATGAGCTACATCGGCTAGCATCCAACTCTATTATTTGTAGGCACATGTATGACAGTTAGCAATAGCTACATTGGAAAGCATCAAATTCATTTATTATAGTTACATTAGTTATAATAGTAGAAACATTAGTTATAGTAGTAGAAACATTAGTTATAATAGTAGAAACATTAGTTATAATAGTAGAAACATTAATAATAGTAGTAGAAACATTAGTAATAGTAGTAGAAACATTAGTAATACTAGTAGAAACCTTAGTAATAGTAGTAGAAACATTAGTTATAGTAGTAGAAACATTAGTAATAGTAGAAACATTAGTAATAGTAGTAGAAACATTAGTAATAGTAGTAGAAACATTAGTTATAGTAGTAGAAACATTATTTATAATAGTAGAAACATTAGTAATAGTAGTAGAAACATTAGTTATAGTAGTAGAAACATTAGTTATAATAGTAGAAACATTAGTAATAGTAGTAGAAACATTAGTTATAGTAGTAGAAACATTATTTATAATAGTAGAAACATTAGTAATAGTAGTAGAAACATTAGTAATAGTAGTAGAAACATTAGTTATAATAGTAGAAACATTAGTTATAATAGTAGAAACATTAGTAATTGTAGTAGAAACATTAGTTATAATAGTAGAAACATTAGTTATAATCGTAGAAACATTAGTAATAGTAGTAGAAACATTGGTTATAATAGTAGAAACATTATTTATAATAGTAGAAACATTAGTAATAGTAGTAGAAACATTAGTAATAGTAGTAGAAACATTAGTTATAGTAGTAGAAACATAATTAATAGTAGTAGAAACATTAGTAATAGTAGTAGAAACATTAGTTATAGTAGTAGAAACATTAGTTATAATAGTAGAAACATTAGTTATAAGCGTAGAAACATTAGTAATAGTAGTAGAAACATTAGTTATAATAGTAGAAACATTATTTATAATAGTAGAAACATTAGTAATAGTAGTAGAAACATTAGTAATAGTAGTAGAAACATTAGTTATAGTAGTAGAAACATTATTTATAATAGTACAACATTAGTAATAGTAGTAGAAACATTAGTTATAATAGTAGAAACATTAATAATAGTAGTAGAAACATTATTTATAATAGTAGAAACATTAGTTATAGTAGTAGAAACATTAGTAATAGTAGTAGAAACATTAGTTATAATAGTAGAAACATTAGTAATAGTAGTAGAAACATTAGTAATAGTAGTAGAAACATTAGTAATAGTAGTAGAAACATTAGTAATAGTAGTAGAAACATTATTTATAATAGTAGAAACATTAGTTATAGTAGTAGAAACATTAGTTATAATAGTAGAAACATTAGTAATAGTAGTAGAAACATTAGTAATAGTAGTAGAAACATTAGTTATAGTAGTAGAAACATTATTTATAATAGTAGAAACATTAGTTATAGTAGTAGAAACATTAGTTATAATAGTAGAAACATTAGTAATAGTAGTAGAAACATTAGTTATAGTAGTAGAAACATTATTTATCATAGTAGAAACATTAGTTATAATAGTAGAAACATTAGTTATAATAGTAGAAACATTAGTAATAGTAGTAGAAACATTAGTTATAATCGTAGAAACATTAGTAATAGTAGTAGAAACATTAGTTATAATAGTAGAAACATTATTTATAATAGTAGAAACATTAGTAATAGTAGTAGAAACATTAGTTATAATAGTAGAAACATTAATAATAGTAGTAGAAACATTAGTAATAGTAGTAGAAACATTTGTAATAGTAGTAGAAACATTATTTATAATAGTAGAAACATTAGTAATAGTAGTAGAAACATTAGTTATAATAGTAGAAACATTATTTATAATAGTAGAAACATTAGTAATAGTAGTAGAAACATTAGTAATAGTAGTAGAAACATTAGTTATAGTAGTAGAAACATTAGTTATAATAGTAGAAACATTAGTAATAGTAGTAGAAACATTAGTTATAATAGTAGAAACATTATTTATAATAGTAGAAACATTAGTAATAGTAGTAGAAACATTAGTAATAGTAGTAGAAACATTAGTTATAGTAGTAGAAACATTATTTATAATAGTAGAAACATTAGTTATAGTAGTAGAAACATTAGTTATAATAGTAGAAACATTAGTTATAATAGTAGAAACATTAGTTATAATAGTAGAAACATTAGTAATAGTAGTAGAAACATTAGTTATAATCGTAGAAACATTAGTAATAGTAGTAGAAACATTAGTTATAATAGTAGAAACATTATTTATAATAGTAGAAACATTAGTAATAGTAGTAGAAACATTAGTTATAATAGTAGAAACATTAATAATAGTAGTAGAAACATTAGTAATAGTAGTAGAAACATTTGTAATAGTAGTAGAAACATTATTTATAATAGTAGAAACATTAGTAATAGTAGTAGAAACATTAGTTATAATAGTAGAAACATTATTTATAATAGTAGAAACATTAGTAATAGTAGTAGAAACATTAGTAATAGTAGTAGAAACATTAGTTATAGTAGTAGAAACATTAGTTATAATAGTAGAAACATTAGTAATAGTAGTAGAAACATTAGTTATAATAGTAGAAACATTATTTATAATAGTAGAAACATTAGTAATAGTAGTAGAAACATTAGTAATAGTAGTAGAAACATTAGTTATAGTAGTAGAAACATTATTTATAATAGTAGAAACATTAGTTATAGTAGTAGAAACATTAGTTATAATAGTAGAAACATTAGTTATAGTAGTAGAAACATTAGTTATAGTAGTAGAAACATTATTTATCATAGTAGAAACATTAGTTATAATAGTAGAAACATTAGTTATAATAGTAGAAACATTAGTAATAGTAGTAGAAACATTAGTTATAATAGTAGAAACATTATTTATAATCGTAGAAACATTAGTAATAGTAGTAGAAACATTAGTTATAGTAGTAGAAACATTATTTATAATAGTAGAAACATTAGTAATAGTAGTAGAAACATTAGTTATAGTAGTAGAAACATTAGTTATAATAGTAGAAACATTAATAATAGTAGTAGAAACATTAGTAATAGTAGTAGAAACATTTGTAATAGTAGTGATCGTTACTTTGTTGCCGTGGTTACAGATGGAGTTGATTGTTCCTTATAGACTGTTTTGTAGTTATGATTGAATCACGTATGGCAAGTTTTCAGTAAAATATTATGGGATTATTTTTGAAAGAACTCATGAAGAGTCAAATTTAAATCTGAGCAAGTTTTTAAATTTTTCTTTTTTACTGTGGCACAAATTGGAAAACACTAAGAAACGCTGCTCGATTTGGAATGTTAATATTTCAGTAGAGTGTATGTGTGTGTGTGTGTATATGTGTATCTGTGTGTTTGTGTGTGTGTATATGTGTATCTGTGTGTTTGTGTGTGTGTGTGTGTAAAGCAGATGCCATTCTCCTGATCTCAGTCTTCATCCGTCCGTCAACAACCCAAATCTTCCTCCAGCAGTGTTTTCTCTCTTCAGGTCAAACGTCGTCTAAATGGTTTGACCTCGTCTCACAGATCCACCTTCATCTGATGAAGAACATCTGCTGCCAAAATCAAACCACAAGATCAGTCGGACACGAGACAACGGCCGTTTTAATCTCCTTCTCTTCTTATAGGTATAAAATAAACTTCTACACACATATTTAATGATATCAGAAGCATTTGACATTTTTATTTTACTGATCTATTATGTTTTTGAACATGTTTTAATATCTTATTATGTTATAAAAATATAATTTAAAAAGTAAATATTGAAAATCTTAATTTTACTTTTTCATATTCATAATTTAACAACAAATAAAACACATTTAATGTGTATTAAAGTGAAATTACAAATTCATTGTACATTAAAAATATTTATAATATGTTGTGTATGTATATAAAAAAATAAGATTAAACATTAGAAGTTGAAATTGTCTGACGAATATAAGATTACACGCATAAATTATAAATATATAAAAATAATATTTAACAAAAAAAATGTTTTAAATATGAACCAAATATACAAATATTTATTTCATTATATTAAAATAAATTATAATCACGACTATGTAAACAAATTTAATTGATTTAATATTCTAATCTAATTATTTCTAAATCTAATTATTTCATCATTTTCAAATTTGACACATTATTGTGATAATTATAAATATATAACATCTAATAAAAAAAGGATTGACCAAAATTAAAACATTTATAGAAAACTCTTATGCAAATATATATATAATAAAAATAACTAAAAAGTTATTTAATGAAATTTAAAATGAAACAAAGTAAAGTTAGTGTTTATGCATGAAAATAAAAGCGACTCGTTTGTAGTTTGGACCAGAACACTGATGTTTCCGCCTCGCTAAATAATCCAAAATATGTTTTTTTCCAAACTTTAAAAAGAAATTGATGCAAATATTCCAACAAGGGGCGACCTTTGACCCCGACCCGCTGGGTTTGTTAAAGCTAATGATCGTCGACTTCGGCCGACCCGCAGAAACAAACATGCGGAAGGTTTAAAGGTCGCGTTCATCGTGCAGAGAACCTTACAGTAGGGTCAACAACTGGGCCGGGCTTTAGTGGTCAAACATGTTCTCGGTCCAAACACGTTTCATCCAACAAAAGGGGGGGGAGAGTCGAGGGGGGAGGGGGGGAACGAGGAAGGAGAACAGAAGTTTAGCCACGGTGCTTTTATTGACGTGGGAAGAACCAGCAAACGAGCTGCTCTCACTCTTGCGTGTCGGGTCCGTCTGTCGGCTCCAGAATCCAAAACAACTTCACATTTTTGAGAAACCCGGAGGCAGCTGGCGTTCCCAGGAGGCGCCGCTCACGCTCTGCAACCCTATCTGCTCTGCACCTGGGGGTCTCGCGGGGCGACCCGCACCTTTGGGTCCAGCACTCGGACCAGAACGTCGGATCCTACACAGGGAGGAGGCGTCGGTCGGGTTCAATGAGTTTGACGGGGTCCGGTGTGAAAAAGTATTCACACCCCCTGATCTTTAGATGTAGATGTTCCCCCTCTGGTTTCCAAACTCGTCTGAAGACTGGAGGTCCGGTTCTGACGTCACTGTGGTGGAATTTTGGCCCACTCTTCACTGCAGAACTGCTTTAGTGCAGAATCATTGTTGGTTTGTGAGCAAGAACTTATCTTGTCCAACCACGGCATCTCCACGGGGTTCAGGTCCAGACTCTGACTAGACCACTCAGATCAGAACCATTCAGAGGGGGTCTCACTCCTCAGATACTGATGATCTCATGTTCTAAACTTTTCATGTTTCCTTCAGTCGTTCTGGTTCTGAAGCAGCAGATCATCTCCTCAACGTTTCACGTCCACCTCCATGTTGGACCGTAGGTCTGATGTTCTTCTGGTGGAACGCTGTGTTTGGTTTCCACCAGATGGAACTGGACCCCCGTCTTCAAACGGGTCAACTTTTACACTCATCAGTCCAGAGAAGATCCTCCCAGAAGCTCTGAGGGTCATCAAAGTGTCTTCTGGGTAAAATCAGACCAGTCTTTGTGTTCTTCTGGGTCAGCAGTGGTTCTCCTCACCATTCTCCCATGATGCCACTTTAGCCCAGTGTATCTTGAATAGTGGAGCCGTGACCTCTGACCTTTACTGAGGTGGGAGAGGCCTGCAGGTCCTTTGATGTTCTGTCTGGATCTTCTGTGACTTCCTGAAGGAACTTTGGAAGGTGGTCTACTTCTGTAAAGGTTCACTTTGGTTCCAGGTCTTCTCCACATGTCTCACTGTGGATCTGAGAACCAGAACCTTTAGAACCCTTTCCAGACTGATGGACTTCAATCACCTTCTGGAACGTTCTTTTGATTTCGGCATAGTGTGCTACTGGTGAGACCTCGGAGCCAACTTCCTGCTTCTGAACATCATGTCTACTGAAGAGATGATGTGTCGAACAGGGCCGGTACCGATCCGGTCTGGAACCAGTTAGTACTGCCGTTTGGGTCGAAGGTTTAAAAACCTTTTAGATGATAGTTCTGTGTATTTTGACATTTCGGTCTTCAGCATCTAAAAAACTTGAAAGTCTTTTTATTCTGAAAACGTGTGACTTAAAAGAAAAGCAGTAAGTAATTCAAAAAAACAGTATAGAATTCAAAGTTTTACTGTAAATATATAAGAAAAACAAACGTTTACTGTAAAGTATTATTCCGATTAGACTGTTCAGGAATATACATTTAAATATACAGTAAAAGTACTTTAACCTTAAAGGAAGATTATACCGTCGTTTTTACAGTAACAAGATGCTGAACATTTGATGAATGTTTGTGAAGTAATTTTGATTTCGTGGACAAATAAAAAGTCTGTATTTACCGTAATCAACTTTATGAACTCTTCTCGTTAGCGTAAACAGGCTAACATTAAGGCGGTTCATGCTAATTTTACCGTAAACTTTTGTACAACGTTATCATATGTTTTACGGCAGTTTTTCTTTCTTCTTTCTTTTTTACAGTGTAGAAGTATCTGTCTGGTGAAGCTTAAGGCACCCGATGTTTTATTTTACCGTATTTTTTTCACGTTTCTTTCCGAGATGCCAAAAACGTCCGAACATGAAAAATAAAGTGAAATAAAAGGAAATATTTGTGGAAACCGGAAACTAAAAAATGAATAACATTTCGGCGCTTTAAGGATGTAAACAGAGGTGACGTCGTGGCGGCGACGTCGTGGCGGCGACGTCGTGGCGGCGACGTCGTGGCGGCGACGTCGTGGCGGCGACGTCGTGGCGGCGACGTCGTACGACGATGAATGTGTATCGTCATCATCAGTCTGGACTGTCTTTCCAACATGCCAGAATTTTAAAACCACTCCCCGGTAAAAAGCCTCCTTATCTCCGCGGCGAGGAGCGAACATGAACATGATGTCGCCCGTGTCGAACATCTGACCCGGCTGGAACCTGCGGCGAGCGGCGCAGCTGAACAGGAGGCCGTCTGGATGGGAGAGGAAGGGGGGGGCGGCGAGGAGGCTGAGGGGGCTGAGGGGGTTGGGGGGGTTGGAGGGGGTTTTGGCTGTACATGCTTGGCTTCTTGCCCCGGTCCCATTGACCAGACAGCTGAACTCGGGGGGGAGGGGGAGGGAGGGGGAAAAGCAGGAAATGGATGGCGCTGAATGCTTTTTAAATACATTAGAAAATAATGATGTGCCCAGTTAACGACCAACTAACCGCCATCTTTGTTCATCAGCGCTCAGCGGCGAGGTGTTTCTGCATCCGTCCGTCTGTCGGGGGATAAAAAACGCCTGCAAGACGGAAGTTCAGAACCTTAAGCTTCCTGTCGGACTCCTGGGTTCTGTTTCCGGGCCGAACTTTTAAGAACCGGGTCTCACAGTTTCCGTCTCTGTGTAAACTGGCAAAACGCATCTTTTCTGAAACTCTTGGATTTATGACCGAATGATAATCTAAAGAAATAAACAGTTTATAAAAATCATTATTGAATGTTCAGTTTTTAAATATGTTTTAAATATATAATATTAATTGAATATGAAATAAATTATAAAGTGTAAAAAAAGATAAAAAGGATATTCGTTTCCAAACTTTATTGTTTTATTTGAGAATATTAAGGATTAAACAGACAGTTTTAATTCTCCTGAACACAAACGGGTAAAAACTGTAGTAAACCAGGCCAATAGTAATAAAATGATTATTATTATTATTATTATTATTATTAAGGACAGGGGTCAGAGGTTAATCTTCCCGGTCTGCTTTTAGTTCTGACACCTTTTTATCAGAACTGGTATAAAATGATTCAACAATCTAAAGGGATTATAACCTTTTCTCCGCTTCACCCGTTCTCCTTCCCCCACAGATTGTAATCACTGCAGACCGGGAGAACCCAACAACACCTGCAGTTCTGGAGATGTTCTGACCCAGTTGTCTAGACATCACAATCCTGCCTTTGCGGATTCTTGCTACGTTTTTTTTGGATTCCGACTTGGCAGCAGATCCTAAATCAGTCAAATTAGCATATATGCAAATGAGGTGTTGGCTAAAGGTTTATTTATTGGAAACACATTTTTGAACATAAAATATAATTTTCTTGAGCGATTCATTTATTCATTCCAGTCAAACTCTAAATGTTAGAAAGTAAGAGTTTAAATCACCCATATTTGATCTAATAGTTACAAATGTTTTAGTCGCACGGATCAAATTGTTCGCTAATGTTTTTATATTTGTTCCAAAAGGGAAAAATTCTTCTTTAAATCTTGATTTTATCAGATTCATTTACTCAAACTTTTTCCTCAAGTCTCCTAAATGTTTGACTTTTGGCGTCTTAAATGTGATTTAATGACTTTCCTGTGTTTGTGTTTGTGAGTTGCCCCGCCCACCAACACTGGTGGGCGGGGCATGAGCGAGTGTCTCTTCTACTCGTCTGAACCGGTTAATGTGTCCGCATGTGACTGCCTCCGCTGGGTCCTGGCGGGGGGCTGCAGGTGGTCCCACCCACCCCAGGCCGGTTCCAGCCAATCGTGTGCTAATATGCGGGAAGAGGAGCGGGCGGCGCCGACAGATGGCGGCCTGACCTGGAAGACCCGCCCCCTCTTTCAGGGTTCAACAATCAGTAGATGACTTTACGTCATCAACCACACCCAGAGGAGGCGGAGTCTGGAAAGAGTTTAGCTTTTCTTCTAGTTTGGGTCAGTTCAGTGATTTCCTGTTGGCTTTGATGACTTTTACAGACTTTGATGTTTTTATTTCGACACAATGTTGGATTTCAGAAAAGATGTTTTTTTTTGTTGTTTTTTTTGGAATAAAGTTGTTGTTAAATAAATAAATAGTATAAGAGTTATAACATTTACCCAGAAAAGATCATGTCATAAGAATAAAGGGATTATTTTTATGGGATTAAGTTTCAAGAATTTTGTTGTTATTTCATGAAAAAAAATCAGAATGAGGAAAAAAGTCAAAATATAAAAGAAAGAAATCAGAATGTTCCCCGAAATAGTTTTAATGTTACAAGAAAACATCGTAATATTATGAGAAACAAGACAAAACAAGAGGGAAGATGAAAAGTTCCCAGAAAAAGTTTAATTTTAATATCAAAGTTCATGATATGATAAGAATAAAGTCGTTATGAGTCATAATTATAGGAGTAATTATAGGAGTAATATTATAGGAGTAAAGCTTTAAGGAAGGAAAATAAATAATATTATAAGAATCTCCAAAGTGTGACCAGATTTGAGTTGTATTTATTTATTTATTTATTTATTTTTTATTTTTTTTTTATTTATTTATTTATTTATTTATCTAATTTTAATTATTTATTTATTTTTATTTTTATTTTTTTTTTATTTATTTGATTTGATTTGATTTTATTCATTTTTTTATTTTATTTTTTTTTATTTTTTTATTTATTTATTTATGACCTCGCCGGTCAGAACCGTTAGCAGACCGCAAACATGGAGGGCTGAACAGAACTCAGACTGATCACGTTGGATCTGAGGTATTCTTCCTTCTTCTTCCACGATAAAACAGTAGAAGTCGACTGTTGCTCCTCGTGTCTGATCCTGCAGCCAGGAGCAGCTGCTCCTCAGGAAACATTCAGGAGCAGGAACAGACTAAGGTTATATTCCACAGGCTCCTCCCACTGATGTGTGACCAACCAAAGCAACATTGTTGAATTCAAAGGTAGATCAAAGGTGTGAGCGGAGCGTTTATAATAATAATAATAATACATTTAATTTATAATGCGTTTATGTGGAGATACTCCTCCGATCTCCGACCTCCTCAGCTTCTTATCGAACTCC
This sequence comes from Lophius americanus, assembly GCA_037951165.1. NCBI lineage: Eukaryota > Metazoa > Chordata > Actinopteri > Lophiiformes > Lophiidae > Lophius > Lophius americanus. Next base: position 151,306 of record JBBDHG010000186.1, read on the forward strand.
TCTTTACGTAACTCCTGCTGATTCCGGCCTCTCCGAGACCAAGAGAACTCCATATCGGATTTTCGCCCGTCTTGTATGAAAATGAGACACATTAGCGCCGCATTGATTGAACCGGCGCCGTTCTGGAATGTGCGCCTCCCTGAGAATCAGGAATTAGGAAAAAATTGGGGGCCAATTAGGGGGGGGGGCTCCTCCGACGCATCTCCATCCGTCCAGCAGGTGGAACGGCAGACGGCGGCGTCAGCGAATGCTAACGGCGCCGAGAGGTAATAACATTCATGACCCAATCATGCCTGGAGCGGGAAGAAGTTCTGTGATTGGCTGCAGCACGTCTAGGAGCACCAAAGAAGAAGAAAGGAGGGAGCGCGTTTCTCCAGGAGGAGGTTTCCTCGTTGAGTAACGTTCTCGAGATTCCTGCAGGAGGTCAGATGTATAAAAACATATAAACAGATGCTACTTCTAACTGATGCTAGCTGCTAAATGTTACTAGCTGACAACTTTCTTAGCCGTTAACTACTATAAGCTGCTAACTTCTAGTAGCTACTAATTTCTTATAGCCTCTTACTTTTATTAGCTTATGAATTTTAACAGCTGCTAACAGCTAACAGCTACTTGCTGCTAACTTGTATTAGCTGACAACTTCTCTTAGCTGTTAACTACTACAAGCTGCTAATTACTACTAGCTTCTAACTTCTTATAACCTCTAACTTTTATTAGACTATAACTTCTAGTAACTGCTAACTGCTTAGCTGCCAACTGATATTATCTGCTAACTTCTATTAGCTGCTAACTGCCTGTAGCTCTAACTTTTATTAGTCGCTAACTGCTATTGGCTGTTTATTGCTACTACTTACTAACTTATTTTATCTGCTAACTTCTATTAGCTACAAACTGCTACTGGTTCCTTACTGCTATTGGCTGCAAGCAACTACTAGCTGATGCCTTCTACTGGCTACAAATGTCTACTACCAACTAACTGTTGCTATTGGCCGCTTACTACTATTAGCTGAAAATTTGTATTAGCTTATTACATTTATGAGGTCGCTAACTTGTCCTTGCCGCCAATTACTTCTAGTAGTTAAATGCTAATGGCTCTGAACTTCCTTAAGACACTAACCTCTATTAGTTGCTTACTGCTATTATCTGCTGACTTCTACTAGCCGCTAACTGCTACTAGCTTTTAATTTCTATTAGTTGGTAACTGCCCCAAGCTGCCATATCCTTCTAGCTAATAGCTGCTTATTAAATTTATATGGTAGCTGAAACAAACTGCTAATGTCTGCAGGCCTCTAACTGCCTGTAGCTGCTAAGTCTTACAAGCTATGAACTGTCTGCTAACTGCTAACTGCTACCTACTCATAACTTATGTTTGTTGCTAACCTTTTCTCGCTGGTAACGTCTATTATAACTATTTGATACCGCTAACTGCTGTTAGCTGTTGAATTCTATTGGTTGCTAACTGCTAGCGGCGGCTCGTAATATGACTCTTTCCTTATAATAACAACTTTAAATCCCCTAAATGACTTATATTAAAATGACAGTATTTCTAAAATCTCCTTTTTCCTCTCAGTGTGGTCAGGTTTGAAGACAACAAATATAGTTTGTTAAATCTGAATCCAAAAACAAACAAACTTGCAAATCATGTTTAGCCACGCCCTAAAAACAGTAAACAGAAAATCCAACTATTAAGAGTTTCAATTATTGTGAATAATAATATAAATATATGTTTTATTTGAGGAAAGGGAAACACCTTTTTAAAACATACAGTAAAAAAAACAACAAATAATAATAATAATAACAATAATAATAATAATAACTTTACATTTGGATCAAATCTCAAAGGAACAAAGTCAAAGCAGATAAAAAAATATAATAACAACTACATAAAAACATATATAATATAATCTAAATGATCATCAGTTAGAGCCTTATAATTATTTTGTTGTTGTTGTTGTTTTGATAGAGAGGATTTCTACGGGCCACCTGTTCACCTGTGTCCCGCCGACCCGAACGCCGCTGTAATCCCGCGTTCAACCAGCAGGGGCCATAATTGAAAGAATCCCTGCTGATGGGGGGCGGGGGGGTCACTGCACAGACCTGCAGCCTGAGCCAGTACCATGATGGGTCCAGTTTAACCCACTGTGTGACTCTGACCTTTCAATCACTGCTCAACGGGACCATCTGAACCGGGCCCAGTCCGGACATCTGGTCCCAGACTGAGGAGGTCGTTGCATCCGGCTGGCCGGTCCCAGAGGCCTCCAGACCCGTCAGACCCACGGTCCACGTCCTGCTGGAGGGGAGCGGGGGGAGGGGAGGGGGGAGCGCAGGGGGCGGGGCTTAAGGGTGGGTTTATATCAGCGTAGTGGAAAGTTCTTACTTCTCGTGTCGGAGAAATGTTAGTTTTACCGAAACAGTTTCAGAATTATGACCTAAATATTTAAAAGTTTCCCAGTGAAAGATCAAAGAGGCTCGGCATCAATTATCAAAAATACATGACATGTGTTTAACGACATTTACACATTTAGTAGAAGAAGAAAGAAGTTTATTCATGTTTTAGATCCTCCTTAATGATATTAATAAAATAAAATAAAGTAATTTAAAAAAAACTATGCAGACGGAACTTTTTAGACAAAATAAAAATAGTTGTAAAATATATGATAATGATAATAATAATAATGATTCATTCTTCTACTACTACTACTGCTACTTATAATAATATAAATTCATTTTAGATATAAAGAAAAGGCTGATTCATGTTTTTTTTTCATTATGGGTGACAAATAATAATAGATAAATATTCATTTTAAATCAAATAATGAGAATAAAGCTGCATAAATCTTCGGAAATTTGAGAAAATATGATCCAGGAAGTAGAAACAGCACAAACTCTCAACAAAGCTGTGACTAGATTTTATTTTATTTATCTTATTTGTTTTAAATTGTTGTTTTTTTCAACCCTTTGAACTGAAATTTAAACCCCCCCCCCAAAAAAAGAAGAATTTTACCTCTATTTCTTTATTAAATGATTAATATCATATTGATAGAAATTACTGGAATGTTAATTTAGATTATGTCTTTCTTTTCCTTCTCTATTATAAATAATTTCAATTTAACTTTTTTCATTAGAATTCATTTTTCATTGAATAAACAATTTGAGTTTTTCATCTTATGTTATTTAAATGAGTCCCTTGATATAAATTTCACTTCTTATCTGCTTCCAATTTTTCTGTTTTTAAATATATATCTTTATTTAATTTTAATTCTATTATTATTTAAAATGTTGATATTGTTCATTGTTTGGAATAATAAGCATTTTTATTCTTGTTCTTTCTTCCATCTTCCATGAGAAATCTAAATAAACTACATTTTTAAAACACTTTTTAAACTCATATATTTCATATTATATATATATATATATATATATATATATATATATATATATATATAGGATTGTTAATTATATATATATATAAAATTAAAAATCCTTAATAAAATCATATTCTACAATAAGATTCCTCCTTTTCTTTCAAAGACGGATCAGATTTTCAGGACCTACGTAAAGTAAAGCGACACACTCTGAACTGTAAACAGCGTAAACATGGATAAAATAATTCATACTTGTGTTAAATTTATCTTTAAATATTATAAAAGCCAGTTTTAAACAGACACATATTTCTGCGAGAGAGAAACTGTGAGACAAGATGACACCGAGACTAAGCTACACATTGTCTGTTTTTATGATTTTAAACATTCCCGATGTGTTTACAGTGTGTGTGTGTGTGTGTGTGTGTGTGTGTGTGTGTGTGTGTGTGTGTGAGTAGGAGCCTCTTCTTCCTGCCACTGTATCTAAAACACTACATTAACATCTGCAGCCCATTTAGTGCTGCTGACACTCGTCTAATAACAGTGTGTGTGTGTGTGTGTGTGTGTGTGTGTGTGTGTGTGTGTGTGTGTGTGTGTGTCTGTGTGTGTGTGCGTGTGCACCAGCCAACAAACACAGCTGAAAGGTGTCACCAGGCTCCTACGCCTCCTCTAACCGATTCAGGGGGGCTTGTTTTTTATTCCTTCTCCTCCTTTTCCCTGTTTTTTTCTTTCCTGTTTTTGGTGTTTTGTGTAAAATTCCCTCTCAGACTTCCGATCAAACGCCTCGTTACGTTTGACGTCGCCGCCACCTGAGGGACGGTTAAAGACAAAAAGCCCTCCCCTCTCTCTCTCCTTCCTCGGCATTGTTATTTCAAATTATTGATCTCCTACAAATATTTTCCAAGGTATCTTAATTACCCGCAGAAGAAGAAGAAGAAGAAGAAGAAGAAGAAGCGGCGCCTTGGCCGGCGGACAACACAAATAAGTTCATTTGCATTTCTGTGTTGTGAGTGTTTTGGCAAGCGCGGCGCCGGTCCAGATTGTAACCCCTATTTCTGCCTCCAAAAACCTGCCTTGGAGGAGCGTCCGCGGAGGGATTAGGGATTTAGCGAGGAAGGTAAGTGTGACTACAAGCTTTGGCTGGCCATCTGCTCCCCAGCAGAGCCGGGGCCAACCTGTGCAGCCGGCAGCAAAGACCTGGGCGCCGACTTCTCTCTGCTCGGAGCCAACCTGGCCCCCCCCTCACCCCGGCCCCCCCGGCCCCCATCACCAACAGTCTGCTGATTAGTTGTAAGAAGCGCATCCATATGTGAGAAAGTTTCTCCTGTCTGTCTCCTTCCTCTGCTCCTCATCGGTTCTACCGCCGCGTTAAACAAAGATGGACTGATGGAGACTTTATTCTGTAAACCTTTTTTTTTCCAAAGGAAATGGTTTTCCGGCAGGAAGTCCTCCGTCTTCTCACGTCCTAGAGCTGACAGGACTTCAAAGTTAGCGGCTATTAGCATTCGGCAGGTAGAAGACAGCAGCTAGTAGTGGTTAGCAGGTAAAAGCAGTTAGCAGCTAATAGAAGTTGGCAGCTGGTATCATTCAGCAGGTAGAAGAAGTTAGAAGCTAGTAGCATTCGGCAGGTAGAAGTTAACAGCTAGTAGTGGTTAGCAGGTAAAAGTAGTTAGCAGCTAATAGAAGTTGGCAGCTGGTATCATTCAGCAGGTGGAAGATAGCGGTTAGAAGCATTTAGCCGATAAAAACAGATAACAGCCAATAGAAGTTAGCATCTAGTATATGCTAGTATCTAGATGGAGTTGGTATCTATTAGAAGGTAGTAGTTTGTAGCAGTTAGCAACTACTAGTAGTTAGCAGGTAGTAGAAGTTGGCATCTAATAGCATTTAGCAGCTAGAAGATGTTAGCCACTAGCAGAGGTTAGCAGTTACTAGACATTAGCAGCTATCAGTTAGCATCTAGTATCAGCTAGTATCTAGATGGAGTTAGTATCTATTAGAAGGTAGTAGTTTGTAGCAGTTAGCAACTACTAGTAGTTAGCAGGTAGTAGAAGTTGGCATCTAATAGCATTTAGCAGCTAGAAGATGTTAGCCACTAGCAGAGGTTAACAGCTACTAGACATTAGCAGCTATCAGTTAGCATCTGGTAGCAGTAAGGAGCTCATTAAGGTTTGCAGCTGATACATTTTAACAGCTAGTTGAAGTGAGAAGCTCGTAGCGGTGTGCACTACTAGGATAAGTTGTCCTTTACAAACCGCTAACAGACGATAGAAGCCAGTGGAAGTCAACACTAGCACATGTTAGCAACAAGAAGACGTCACTAGCTGAAAGCAGTTAGCAGAAGACAGCAGCTGGTACAAGTTGGGAGCTAGCACCGTGTCTCCTTCTTCTCCTTCTTCTCCTCCTCATCGTTTCTCGTCTCCACACATGAAATAAAGATGGATGTGAGGAATCTGTTTTTTAAAGAAATGGCTGCTGGCCTTCAGTTCTCTGGCAGGAAGAGTTCTCCTTCCTCTCACCTCCGACAGAAGCCAGGAAGAGACAGAAGAAGAAGAAGAAGATGAAGAAGAAGAAGAAGAAGAAGAAGAAGAAGAAGAAATCCTGGCTGTCCTCCTCTCTTCTTCTCCTTCCCGTCTTTGCTCTCGTTCTCCTGGCAACGCCGGGAGACAGATGACGAGGGTTTGAGGCCGTCTGATCACCCTGAGCTGGGATTTTTATGTTTTTTAATTATTTAGCGGCAGCTTATTAAAGAGGAAGATGAAGAAGAAAGGGAAGAGGAAGAACCAGGAAAAAAAAAAAAAATTCCACTGATGTCGCACAACAGACTCGTTACAAAGACCCTTTACTCAAAGTTACAGAGCCGGTTCTAGTGGGGGGCCGGTCAACGTTTATATGAAACCCAGAGACGGCAGTGGAGGCAGTAACAGAGGTGAAGAGGACACCACTGTGTAAAAAAATTAGAAATGTGACAGTTTGACTGCAGAATTATGAGCGTGGATCAAAACCGGAGGACATAGCAGCAGCTAGTAGCTTGTAGTAGCTAGAAATAGTTAGCAGCTAGAAGCAGTTAGCAGTTACAGGCAGTTAGCAACTACAGGCAATTAGCAGCTAGAGGCAGTAAGCGAGTCACAGTTAGCAGCGGTCGACATTAGTAGCCATAAAGAGTTAGCAGGTAAAAGTGCTAGGCAGCTAGTACACGTTAGCAGCTATTAGCATTTAGTAGCTACTACCAGATAGCGCTATGCTTCATCTGCAAGTGTAGATTCATGCAGCAACACTGAAACCAAAAACAATTTCCTTAAGGAAATAAAAATGTTCATCATTTGGTAAAAAAAAAGAAAATGAAATAAGGAAGTCTTAAAAAGACCAAATTCTGAATGTTTCCTTTAACTAAAATTAATTTTAGTTTGCTATTATTCTACTTTATTCGATAAATAAATCTACGTTAAGTTTGGACGAAAGGGCAGCAGTACCACCAGGGACCACTGGGGGGAGGACAGGAAAGCCATTATTCAAGCACAAAATAAATTGACAAAAGTCTTCAGAAAAGCGATTTTGCCAGATTAGAACTGAATTAGCGGCGCCTTCATCGCGCTGAGAGGAAGGAGCAGGGACTCCCCCGGTGGAGACACCCGAGAAGATGAAACGACAGCAGGAAGCAGAGAAAAAAACACCAGGAACACAACGCTCCTTACTAAATCGCTGTTGCCAGGAAGCTATTTCTCAGTATTAATTATTCATATTTTATTCCAGTAATCCAATACTCAGGTGAGAGCAGCAGCGGCGGCGGCGGCGGCGGCGACTCTTGATAGAACATGTAATTTTGAAGCTTAATGGCAGCAGAGCGGCGGATCATAAATCACCGACGGCTGCACAAGCTTGTATCCGTCTTGCTTTGTGTGTTTACCCGTGTTTTTATATTGTTGCTCCGAGGGAAACACTTCGCCGTGACCTTTCCACAAACTTGAAGAGCGCAGCAGAGAAGGGAGGAGCGGAAGAATAAAATATCACGCTTCCCAGGCAAAACGGGACAGTGGCGTAATTTGCTGATTTGTCTAAACAGAGAAGTTGATCAGCGTCTCTCTCTCTCTCTCTCTCTCTCTCTCTCTCTCTCTCTCTCTCTCGCTCGCTCGCATGTTTGCAAGTGATTCTGACCGATGATGTTCTTCAAGCACCATCACTTACTTTTCATCCGATTAGCTGAATTCTCCTCCTTTTGGGCCCCCCGACACCTCGAGTCGTCCCCTCCATCAAACGCTGCACCGTATGACAATAATAAAGATAATAATAATAATTGATGGACTTGCAGGAATTTCGGCGGACATTATGATCATGAGGAGGTTTTTTTTTTGTCAGCGGACTGAAGAGCCTGAGGCCGTTTTTATTTCCTGTTGTCGCATAAACGTCTCCGTCAAACCCCCCCCCCTCAATTTTCATCGCTTCCTGACGACGCAGGAGGTGTTTATTCCTCCGACATGATGATGATGAGGGCCAGACGCGTCGTCTATTTGCGTAAAATCTCCTCAAAACGCAGGAAAAACAAGTCAAACATGAGTAATTAATTATTAGTTGATGGTTCATAATTAAGCCCGTTATTAATTGTTACGCTTGATTTTTCAAAAAAGTTACCCATGTCCGGTCTATTCCATGATATACGGAAGTTTTGCAATCATTGGAGGAAGACCTCGCCTTCAGTGGGATTTGTTTTTAGAGAAGAAAACTTTATTTATTAAACACATTTCAGCAACAGGGCGGTTCAAAGTGCTTTACACAAACAATCAAGAACAGGGCGAATGCAGAAGAACATTAAGGCAAAGTTAGAAACGGATTGAAAAAATCAGTGAGGAAGATTTAAAAAAAAAGAAGAAAAACAAGCTTTGAAGAATAAAGAGAGAAAAAACAAATAAAAGTTGCAATAGAAGAAAATTAACTTCGATTGTTTTTGATCTTAACAGTATTCTACAGCAAAGCCATAAGAAAAAGATTTTAATCTAAAAATTTAAAAATGTAATAAAAAGCAGCAGCAAATAAAAAAGGTCATAAAAACGGCAGAAACATTTTCATTGCGTCTGTAAAGAGTTTAATGATTCCACCTGCCATTAAAGACGACCTCTCCGATGTAAAAAAAAAAAGGGCATCGAATGTCATTTAAGTTATTAATCATCTGGTTGTTTTGTTATTTACGATACTTTTTAGAATTTTATTCATTTGAATCCTCAAATGCTGAAACGAACGATTTTATTTCGCGCACTTGAACGCCCCATTACTCTGGCGGACTCCTTCCTGCCGTGACCGACAGCGGGGTAAGTTTACGGTTCCAGGCTCTGCCTTCTTATTCTGACGTTAATTCACAACCAAACAACCTTTTATTTGCGTGAAATCATATGTTACGCGTCTCTAATGTATCGTAAGTGTTGGTTAATACAGCGAAAATGATTGAGTCAGCAGATTACGTTATGTCGCTAAGCTAACATTAGCTAGAAGCTAACAGCAATGTTAATAATTATATATTTTTTCATGTGCTGTTCTGTTAGAGGCTAATCATAACAGCAGAACTGACCATCATCAGCAAACTTGTGGATCATTTGGAATATAAACTAAATCTGTAAAATTATATTTTTTAAATCTTATTTTTCAAATTATATTTTTCACTGCGTCTTTTTAGCAAATGCTGTGTGGCCCAATGCTAGCCTGTGGTTCCGTGGATGGATATTGCTCGTTTAACCGACTTAGATTTAAGGGCCACTGAAGATTAAGATTAAGATTTACAATTTTATTCTACATCTCCCAAAACTCAGGGATCGTCTTCATCGATCTTCATCGTGGCCGCGTCCATTTGTTTTAACGCCATAACTCAAAACCAAATACATGGATCTTTTTCAAATTTTATACCTACATGGAGCTCAATGTGAGGAAGAACTGGAGTTATTTTGGGAAAAAGTCAGTTGAATGTTTTCGACACTAAGGGAGGGGCTCGTAAAAAGTCGTAAAAATGCGTTGCACTAATAAAAAGTAGATTGATCTCAATTACTCCAATGTTTACGTTCTCCATTCCAACTTCTGCTAACGTTTGGACCTCCGGAATCTTCTTCTGAGCAAGAGGAAGATATGAATTAAGATCCAGCAATTTCTGTCAGGTGTTTTACAGTTGGCTGATGATGTCACACGCTGAGGACAAGGTGACAGCGTCCCTCATCTGACGTATGAAGCATCCGTCGTCTTTTCTAAACCGCGCTGGTTAAAAACGTCCGACACATCGCCAACACGCTCTTCTAATACGCCCATGTGATTCATTTTAAACATCCCAGGTGCTTTGCGGCGTTTAGCCAAACAAGGAAAAAGGCGATGAGGTCACAGAATCTGCACACATCACGCATCATCTCTGGTCTCCTGCAATTTGGGCTAAAAAAGTAAAGGTCATCCACGTTGGTCCGATTGCGCTCGACAAATTCTAAAGAGGCTCAGTGGTCACGCCGAATGTATTCCCCGCAACATAATTAGCCCCCTCAATTCCCCGTGGTTGCTTGATAAGCACCACCCCTTCCCCTAAAATGCCTTTCACCTCTGCTCGCTCTCCTTCCCTTCCCCTCTCGCCGCTCTGTCACACGTTGTCGCTGCCCTAAACTTGCTGCAGATGCGGCGGCTGATGCATAAATTAGTCATCAACATTAGCATTAGCCGGCGCGTGGCACCCGGTGCCAACTGCTCTCCGAACGGCCATAAAAGGTCATGTTTTGATGACTGAATGCCACACAGGCACCTTGGCTCCCCGGAGAAGGGTTCCCCAGGTGCACGTGAAAGGTTAAAAATTACCTACCCGCCGCCGCCTGTCTGTGGCGAAGGAAATAATTAGGGGGTTTTTAGGGAGCGGCAGAATGGCTGGCTGTCAGATGACAGAGCGTTACCTAATGGTCGTATCTGGGGAAGAGTCAACCGGCCTGTCATTCTCCTGACAGGACAAATGAGCATAATGGTGGCAGGGAAATGTGCGCCCGCTGCCCCCCCCCCCCCTCTTTTCCAAGCAGGAGGTGGGGGGGTGGCGGCGCCTGAGCAGAATAACACAAGGACGTTAACCTTTTCCATAAATCTGTTAACACGTGTATGAGTGCTGTTTAAAAGTGAGGCTTGATGATCCCCTCCTTCTCCGCCGATGGGGGGGCCTGTCGGGGGCGCCTTCCTGAATTTGTTTGCATACATTTTGGTTCTATTGCTGCATCATGTCGAAACAAAAGACGCGTTAGAGTTTAGGAGGATATGCAGTTAAACTTAACCGCGGTTTAAAGCTGGGCTTAAGTCTACGACTTTAGAGTCGTGGCCGTTTGACTTAAACTCGCCACGAACGATCGGTCTCCCTACTGCAGCCCTCCTCCCCCTCCGATCAATGCCCACTGAACGGCAGGTTAGCCCCCCATGATGGGCTGCTTTACTGTAATTTAGTCATGTGATCTCCTTGTTTTGGCTGTTCTTCTAGGGGCCACGGCGGATCAGCTGTTCACTTGTCCTCTGCATCTTAACCAATCACACCAACCAACTGCATGTCCTCTCTCCCCACATCCAGAAATCTACTCCTTGCTCCTCCCCGTCTTCTCCTGCCTACAGCTCCATCTCCAGCATCCTTCTACCAGTAGATCCACTATCCCTCCTCTTCTTCACGGGTCAGAACCATCTCAGTCTGTCCTCTCTGACTTTGTCTCCAAGACGTCTCACCTGGACTGTCCCTTTGATGTCTCCTTTCTAATCCTGTCCTTCCTCTCACTCCCAGAGAACATCTGAACATCTTCATCTCTGCCTCCTGTCTTCTGGTCAGAACCACCGTCTCTGAACCTCCATCTTGAAAACCATTCCCTTCACTCCTGCTGCTCCTCTTCTGTCACAGATAACTCCTCACACCCTTCTCCACCCTGCATGCACTGACGCTGCTCGTCGCTCTGAACCCTGAGGTTTCCCGTGAAGATTCTCAGATTCCCCTCCTGTTGAGGTTGGAGTGTCCTTCTCCTGCAGTACTCTGGAACAACCAGCAGGGGATTCCGTTGCATCTGGACGGAAATGTCTGCAGAAATAAGATCATTTCTCGCTGAAATGGAGTCATTTTATAGCGGATCAGAACTCAGGTGGATCCTGGATTAGCTGTGTTTGTTTCTCACACCTCTGAGGTGCTCTTTACCTCTGCTGCTGCTGCTGCGCCGTCTAATCCTTCCTGCCTCGCATCCTGCACGCTAACAAACAGAGGGGTTATTAACACAACAAACTTAAGCGCCCTGTATAAATAATGCGTTCACACGAATGCAGAACGGCTCGGCTGACACCGTTCAGGCAGCGCCGCCAACATCTGTTTATGAGCACTTTGCCTAATGATATCATCCGATATCATTAACTGTGGCAGTGTGCGCCGCAGCAGCAGGTGCAGCTGTTCATCCACCCCACCTCCACCCGCCCCACACCTCCCCAACTGCACACACACACACACACACTCTTCCAGAGACTTTCACAGTCTCTTACAGCACCAACCCTCCCTCCTCCCCTCCTCCCCCACGACAACAATCGCCAAACCGCTCATTAGGACAATTTTCCTCAACAAAAAAAGCGCCCCCTATGATTTCAATCTGTATATCACCTGTAATTGTAGTTTTTAGCGGCAGCCTGATTCCATACATTTAGCCGCAGTAAATGCAACTGCGGGCGCGAGCGCTGATAGCACGCCTCTCAGCGAGGCCGCCAGCTGCAGAGGCTGTTTTTTGATGGCGTTGGACGCTTCCTCCGATTCTGGTTTTCTCTGTTTAGATGCAGGAAATTATTGAAATTATTATTTCTGGCAGCGACCGACAGAGGCCGCCTCCTCTTCCTGACCGGAAAGACCACGTTCTGGGTCTTTGCAGGTATTTCGGAGCCTGATCCGATTGTAGGCTTCTGTAATTAGTCAGATGGTCGATTGAATGTTGTGAAACACGGAGAGTTCTGTTGCGGTTGAACTGTGACCCGAGGCGGCGTCAGCGTTTATAGATCCAGAACAAACAATACATGAGGTAAAAGCGACACATTTCAACACTTCTTGTTTGCAATGGTGATGGACAGGCTGACAGAGGAGGTCAGCAGGAGTCTCCCTGGACTATGACGTTGGTGGAGGATATTCTCATCTGTAGTGGGAGCAGTTGGAGGAGAACAAGGAGAGGTGGAGGTATGCGCTGGGGAGAAGAGGAATGAAGGTCATTGGCAGCGAGACGGAATACATGTGTGTGAAAGAAAGGGAGTCAGGAGGAGGTGAGGATGAAGGAGTAGAGGTGGAGAAGATAAGGTGGTTCTGAGCAGAAGACAGGAGGCGGAGCTGAAGATGTTCAGATGTTCTCTGGGAGTGAGGAGGAAGGACAGGATTAGAAAGGATGACATCAGAGGGACAGGTAACATAACGCAGAAAAAAGCTGTAATTGGTCAGTCAGTGGTTTAAAGTGTGCTTGATTTGCCTTGCAGTGGAGTGTTCTGTGGTTATAACTTATTAAAGTAATATTGATTAGCTAACATTAGAACGTCTACAGCAGCAGCGAATAAAAGCATATCTGCAGAAGCAGCTAGCATTAGCTCAGCAGCAGCTAATGTATACATATCTGCAGCAGGAGGTAACATTAGCACCTTAGCAACAGCTAATTCTAGCATATCTGCACTAGCTAATATAAGCATGTCTGCAGAAACGGCTAATGTTAGCATGTCTGCAGCTAATCTGCATCCAAGACTGGGCCCATTTGTAGAACATCGGTACTCACCAGTACAAATGCTGAAACTTTTGAAAGATTTATTTTACTTTATATGTTGAAATTGGAGACAACCTAGAAAAAATCTATCTGTAGCTGATGTTTCACCTTCAGTGAGTTTTGATATGTTTGTTAAATATTATTAATATTAATATTTTTGACACAATAATCGAGAGAAAACGACCCAGTTCTGGTTGGTGCTGGATGTCTTTACACCTGTTGGTTCTGATTAATCTTTCATAAATACTAATCATAAAAAATGTGAGTCCAAACATCCTGGTTTCACTCCTCCTTCTTTGAAAGAGTAAACATCCTTCCTTCTTCTGCAAAGCTGAGATTCCTCTGACAGCTCCGCCCAGAGACCAGCCTGTTGGCGCCGAGAGGAGGAGTTTGATTTGCGGGCAAAGACCCCGACACTGAACCCGCTCTGAGCGCCGAGGACCAGCTGGGAATACACACCGACCACACACACACACACACACACACACACACACACACACACACACACACACAAGGAGTTAATGCTGTAGTGGCTGTTAACGCTCAAGAAACGCCAGATCAAATGTATCCGAACGTGAGAAAACACACATGTGCACAACAAACACACACTCCTCTTCCTCATCCTCCCAGCTGTTCTCTAAATGTTCATTACACCAGACACCGGGGGAGCTTACACCACCTCCTCCTCCATCTCCTCCATCCAGCAGCCGAGCGATTTCCCCACCAGGAGGCTGAGTGAAGCGGCTGACCTGAGGTGCTGGGTGACCCGGGGTTAGGGGTCCAGAGAGGGCCGCTGCTCCGGGCCCGTTGGCTGGGCTCTTCCTCCCCAGTTCCCTTACTTCCCTCAGCTCTTTGAGCAGCACTTCTCAGGATGGGCAGAGACAGCAACGGCCCAGGGACAACTGGCCGAGGAGCGGCGAGAGAGGAGAATTAAAACTCCTCCACAGTCGAGATGTTCGGGTAACTTTGTGTCAAGTCGACAGGAAAGGGGCGGGATCTTTAACGGACCAGTACCGGCCTTGTCAAAAAACCTTGGATGGATTGAAATCCATCAGTCTGGGAAGAGTTCAAAAGCTGTTTCCTAGGTTCTGAGACTCCACAGATCCAGAGCTGGTCTCATCATCTACACGTGGAGAAGACCTGGAACCATAGAGAACCTTCACGAAGTGGACCTCCTACCAAAATCCCTCCTAGAACACGCTGATGGTTCTCAGGAGGTCACAGAAGATCCAAAGAGAACAGAGACCTGCAGACCTCTCCCATCTCAGTAAAGGTCAGAGGTCATGGCTCCACTACACCACTCAGAACACTATGAAGGACTTTGAGGACTGGTGTGAGGTCCATCACTTTCAGATCAACACCAGCAAAACAAAGGAGCTGGTGATTGACCTCTGCAGGAGGTCTTCACAGAACCCACCGGTGAACGTCAGCAAAGTTCTGAAACCCAGAACTTTGCTACCTCACTACACAACATGTGTGTTTGTCTAATTGCACTATTGCGTATCTACACAATAATTTTTGTCTCTAACTGGACCATTTGAATTCATATTTATATTGGACCCAGAGTCCAAGTCCTCCGAGCCAAATGACCCAAACGCTCTTTCCTCTCCGACTCTTTGGCCTCAACAGAACAACGGATGAATGACAATCTTTTAAATCTCTCTTAAAGATAAAACAGAAAATCTGCTCCAGGAACCAAAATGCAAGAGAGAGGCGGTTCTAACCGGGTCGTGATTCTGGCTCACCAACAGATTCAAAGGTTTAACAGCCTCGGAGTCTGACTGGACTCTGACTGCGGCTTTAAGGCCCGCTTTAGCAAAGTGACTAAGACCGCATTAATTCATTTCAGACACGGTGTCAAAGTGACGCCTTTCTTAACGGAGCTGGATGCTTGAGGCCATCAGAACCGCTGTGGCCTCCATGTTGTCGGGTCATGGCGCGAGACCCTGGACCTCCATGCACAGAACTAACTCCACTATGTTTCACTGTGTAACAAAAATAACGTGACCCTTCGTCCAGAATAAGAACCAAAGAATGTTTCTGCGTCTGACGTTGAAGGTTCACTTCCTGCATCATCCCGCCTGAACTTCCTGCTGCTTCACGTTCCTCCGCTGCAGATTCCAGACCCGCTGGTCGTGCTGATTGATTCAGATTCCTGCAGAAGCAGATGAAGACTTTAAATGAGAGGCGGGGGGTGGGGGGGTCTGCACCTGAGGAAACGTCTACCGGCTGAGGTCGCGTGAGGAGAGGAGCGTCAGGCGCTTTGTTGTTCCTCTTTCACCAGGAAATGACACGTTTAGGATTTATTAAGATAAGAAACGGTCCTCAAATAGTGAATCTGTGGAGGCCTCGCTGGAGATGTGCTCATTACTCTGTAGCCCCCGGCTATGTTCCCCCTGCCCCCCGCTCTGAATGCTCTCTCTCTCTCTCTCTCTTCCCCCCCCCCGTCTGTATTTACTGCCTGACGCCGTCGTGTCGCAGCAGTTCCTTCAAAGCTGCGACCGTGATTCGGGCTCCCAGCAGGTGCCGCTCCGATGTCTGTTCAATTATTAAAGCGAGGGCCACATGGATGCATTACAGCGGCGGCAGCCATTAGATAAAAGGTGACGCCTCTCTGCCTCCTCTCTTGTTGTGTCGTTTTCTTTTATTCATCAGCCCTCTTGTATTTTTGCCTTTTTGGAAATATTAAAGGGCCGTTTGTTCCCTTTCAGCGTCGCGGTTACGAGCTTTCCTGATCTTTTTGATTCCCTCTTGTCAAACCGAGGGCATTTCCGCTCCTTGAAGCTCCCCAGACTCGTTTTTAACTACCCGCCGGCCCCCCCGCCGGCCCCCCCACCAGCCCGATCTAACCATGAAAACGGCTGGCGTATTGATAAATAAATCATTGAGGTGGACATAAAGTTAATCCTCAACACAATCGCTCCCAACAGTCTCTCTTCCGTCTCTTCGCCATGCCCTCAGATGTCGGCGCTTTTGATGACGCCGTAATGACAGATCGACGCCTGAAACAAAGATGGCAGCCGAGAGCATCACATCCTTTTGTGGTGCAGTCAGTTTGTTCTTTCTTCTTCCTTCCTCATCCTCCCCTTTGACTTTACTTCTTCTGTGCGGGTCTGTCTGGACGGCCGTGGTTAATCATGCAGACTCAAAGCAAGACAGTTGTGGGTTCAGATCCTCCTCTGGCTTTGGGGCCGTTCTGGGCAGAGGTTATATGTTCTCCTTGTGATTGTGTTGGTTCTGTCCGGGTTCCTGCTGAGGTCCAAAACTCGCCATAGATATAGTCTATTAGTCCAGGCAGTCCATTATATATTCTATGATGGCGTTGTTCACTGACTTCAGGGTTCGTAGCTAGCTCTGCGCTCCAGCTAGCTTTAGTCGCTTTTCTAACGCTAGCTTTTTGAAACTTGCTATGTGCCTTGGGGTGATTGAATTTGAAGTTTGTGATTAAGTTTGTTGTGCCGGTCATTTCCGTGATGTTTTCTCCACGGCTTATTTTGTCATTGGTGTTACAAATTGCGATCTTTCGGTTATCTGGAGTTTTTGGATTTACTTGCGTTGTTGGAGCGGTTGTAGCTCATGCTTGGTGCAACCGGCTGAGTGAGGCTGTTTGGCTGTTTACATGTTTAATAAAACCAGGCCTCCCTACAACGATCGATTGGGGTTCCGGTAGTGGTTACCGTGGTTACCATGGCTACCTGTCAGTAGGTGGAAGTAGATGGGAGACAGGAATAAAAGTATTTTTTGATGTTTTCCGGGCTTTTCCGATAAGCTGGGAGGAGACACCAGAATAGCCCCTGAAATTACTGGAACAGTAGGAACTGGAAAGTGCCGTTGCAGAGAAGATGGTCTGGGTCACCCGATGGCTTTGCCGGCTGCCACCGTGACCCGACCCGAAATGATGTTCTGACCCGAACATCAGAGGAAAACGCTCTCAGAAACACAAGGTTTATGGTGAAAACAAAAGTAGCATCACATGCAGCTCTTCACTCCCACACCATCTCGCCCCAACATCTCCTCCTCCTCCGCCTCTTCCTCCTCCGCCTCGTTTGATTCTTCACTGCTTTCTCCACTTGCCAACAATCCTAATTGCACCCACAACTCTTTCCTTTCTTCCGTGCCACCAAATTCCTTGTGTGCTAATTAGGCACGCGAACCACGGTGGATGCCCTCCTGACAGGTGCTGCTGGCCTGCCGGGGTCGCGATCACACAACCGGAGCCACAGAGAGACGCTGGTGCTCACAGCATTAAAAATAAATGGAGAGAGGCGAATAACAAGAGAGGCAAGAGATGTTAATTTCTCTGCTTCCATCTGTTATTACATGAGCACTGCCAACAACGAGCATCTCTGGACCAACGTCGAGGAAGACGGAGAGATGAAACCCAAGTCCTCCTGCATTGGAGAGGAATCCCCCAGGAGGAGATCAGACCAATGGAGAAGGTTTAGCAGAACCTGGTGTTGCTTCCGTGAAAATCACCAAATGCGTCTTGATTGTTTGCTGGTTCCTGAGCTGGAGCCTCCAGAGAGCTGGAGACAAGTCTGCAGAAGAAGAGGGGTTCGTGGAGAACGCCAGACTTCTGGACCTGGACTAAGAATCAGTGGGTTCTTTCCAGATCCATGAACCACCTGACAATGATTAGAGGACTTGATGCTAAACCCATGCTAAGCTAATTTCAGGTCACAGCTAATCTTAGCTACGGTAAGATCTAATAGCCAGTTTCAACTGTCATAGCTTTTGTTAACTAAGTTAAAATCATAGCTAAACATAGCTAGTTAAAGATATAATTTCTATTAATTGCTCATTTAAGATCTGGTAGCTAATCTTAGCTAATTATTTAATCTCTCTTGGTTTAAATTAAATCGTTTAAGATAATATCCAAATTTATTTAATCTAAGATCTCTAGATAGTTATTAGCTAATCTTCGCTCCCATAACTAGAGTTAACTAATTTATGCTCATTCTTTCTAAGCCTATTTCTCATCGCTAATGTTAGCTAACTTGAGCTCTCACAGAGAAAATTTGCTAATTGGCGCTAGCATCACTAAATGAGCTGGTTTCTGAGCTCATCGCTAACATTAGTTCATTTTCGCCGATTTCAGCTGTTTTTATTTTCCTTTAGCTGACATCAGGTCAATATTGCCGGAACCATCTAGTTGCTGGTTCCTCTGACGTTTCCCTCGGGTTCCCGTCACACTGAACCGATCTCAACCTGAGGAGGTAGCGGTTTGGAGATGTGGACTTCCGTTTGCTTCCCTTCCAGCGCCGGTGAACGGGTCCATCTGAGAAGAACCCCGGCTTTCATTTTCCTGGAGCTCCAGACAGCAGAGGAGGCGTGAACACGCCACCACAGAGATGTGCAGCGCTGTCTGGGTTTGGACCGGAGGCTCGGATTGCTCTAGCTGCTCTGTCTCTAACTGCCGGCGTGGGAACACACATTATAATTGTTTGTTCAATTATTTTTCTTGGACGCCGCACCTGCATTTCACCAAGCGAACTCCTGAGACCGCAGTGCAATTAAGGCCCACGGAGCGGCGCTGACGCCTGTTCAAACGGCGGGGAGGGAGCGGGATAAATACCTTTTTCTAGCGCTCAAGGTAACAAGCGGAGGGCGGCGGAGAGAAAGCTCGCAGGGAGCAATTTCCTATTTATTTGTCTTCTAATTTGACCTCTCCTCTGACAAGGTTCCGGGGCTTATTACCGGATCTGTCCTGCGCTCTAATCAAGGCCCATTACAAATGTTCAGCAGGCTGGAAGTACCAGATGTGGGCGAGGGTTCGAGATTTCACGGATAAGTAGCTCAGATGTTTGCAGAAATGGGAGATTGTGTTTTCTGACCCTTGCTGGCCGTTTTAATGAGACTTTTCTTCTTCTCTTTTTTTTTTTTTGTGAAATGAAGTGCAGAGGTGTGAAGTTGTTTTCTGTGTCAGCGACTCCTGCAGAGCTGAAAGAATTCATGTCAGCGTCTGTGATGAGACCAACATCTAATCAGTCTGACGTACATGTGATCACACGGAAGCTGCCGAGCCTCACCTGAACGCATCACTCTGTCCACAGAACTGATCAAATCCCTCCAGTCTGTCAATCAGGAATATCTGGGTGGGTTCTTTTTGGCAATTCTTCTCGTTAAAACAATAATTTCCTTTTTATTGTGACAATCCCTCTGCATCACAAACATTCACTGGTTTATTTTTGATGATGCTTCTGCCTTAAACACTCCTTTCTCTTCCGTTGGTCAATCATTTTTACTTTTTAAAGGTCTTTTATGGGAGATTCTTGTGAACTAAATATTCACTGGGGTCTTATTTTGATGAATCTTCTGCATTTAAGATCCATCCTGTGAACGCCATAACTCAAAAACTGTTTCAGGGATGATTCTCACATTTAATATGCACATAGACCTCAGTGCCAGGAAGAACTGGATTCATTTTGGGAACAGTTGTATAACTAAGAGAATAGGAGGGGCTTTATCTCCAAAATGTTCCATCGCATAATTTCTCGGCGAGCCGATTCAGTCCAATTATGGTGCAGATGATGGAGTGGAGGAGATCTACCTCCTCCACCTCCTGTTCTTCTCCAACAGTTCATACTTTACCCACTAGGGGGATCTTTTGGACTTCCTGCCGTCACCAATTTGTTCCTTTTGGTTCTGTTAGTAGAAAATGGAAAAAATAGACCAAAAGGATGTGTGAAGTAAAAACATGAGATATGGAACATAATTGCGAAATGAAAAGGAAACAATAACACAAATTCCCACAATCACGACCCTTCAAAATAAAATTAATCGTCATTCTACGACATAACCATGACAGGTTGGTGACAGGTGGCCCTTAACATTCTTATATTGGTTATTCATCTGCTTTAATATTAATACATACCAACTACTTTTGAAAATTCATATGTATCAAAAAGTATTTTCCATTTTCCCCCCCATGTGGGTTTTTTCCATCTGCGTGAAATACCTTCCATTTCCTTTTATTTTGGCGATAAACTATCCCTTTGGTCTTATTTTGAAGATCCTGCTTCATTAAAATGAGTCACCGCTGTTTTATTTTGGCGGGTCACGCATTTCAAGTAATCGTTTCTCTTTAATATTTGTCAACAATATCAAAACCTCCAAACTTCATCCTCATCATAAACTCTCCCAGTTAATTTCTCCGTCTCTCCGGTGGCTGCTGGTTTTTTTTTTTTTTTTTGGAATGGCCGCTGACATGCCCAGTATCGCGTCTGCCGGCGTTCATCTCTTCCTGCTCGCCGTTGCCAGTCGGCGTTCTACAGCTTCCTCGTCTTCAGTCGCTCAGCTATCATCCCAGCCATGCGTTCTTCCTCCTAACAGCCATCCATGCATTATTCACAGCCAAATTAAAACACCGGCCCGAGACGGAGGGCTGCGGCCGAATCGCGGCGGTGCCGTCACAACAGCTGAAAGTGTCCGTCACACGGTTACGACTTCTTCTTCTTTTTTTCCCAGAGTTCCCCGGCAGTGCAGCTGCCTAAATGAGAGGGATTAAGTTAACTCCCCGCTTAGAGGAAGAGCAGGCCCTGGATTAGGGCACTGGGCATGGACACAGAGAGCGTTCGAGCAAGAGCCACAGCTTTTTAAAACGGAGACGTGGGGGAGCGAGGAGTCAGCGGTGCACGGGTCCTCGCAGGCGTTGCTTGAACAAATACATTGACGAGAGTGACTCCGCAGCCGCCACATGGAAAACTGTGTCGGGCGCAGACTGGCGGACACGCTTCCAGTCACAAATGTACTTTTTCTGCCTCGCTCTTGCGCATCCGTCTCGTCATAACTCTCTTCTAGACACAAGGAATTATTTCTTTTTGTTGTTTCTACCTTAGTTGAAGTCCCTCTGAATATTACAACATGCAAAGTTCTTTTATTTTCCTTTTTGATGCACCTCAGCTGAATATAGTCACACATTCCTACACTCAAAGTCCACGGATGGCAGATTGGCGGGTCGGTTGTGAGGCGTTCAGGGACACGTCTTCAAATATGGTCTCCTGTGCGTTCATGTAATCAGTGAGGGGCTGACAGCGTCTCAAAACGCTTAATATTCACCAAAAACTGCACAACGGTTACGAGGAGGTGGATCCAACTTCATAAATCTGTAAGTCGACCCGACTGGTGGCCGATCTTCAACCCGACAACTTCTCAACAGAATAATAAAATGTATTAAAAAGCATAAAAATGTCTCCTTAAACAATCACTTCTGTCTTATTTTGGCGATCCCACAGCTCTGAAAGAGTTCATGTGTGTTTTATTTTGCAGATTGAACTAACATTCCGTGTCTTATTCTGGAGATCCGTCTACTTATTCCCTTTTATCTTATTCTGTCAGTCTTAAAACAATCACTTCTACCTTCTACATCTAAACTTTACCGATCCTCCTGCCTTTGACGATCACCTCTGTCTTATTTTGGCGATCCTCTGCCTATCACAATAATTTCCGTTCTATGTTTGATAGTTGTGGTTGCTGTAATGCATAATAATCCGTTCTTTGTGTGTTGTCTGTCTTCGTTGCTAAGGCAACAGGATTTAAAAGATGAAACTAGCATAAACCAGAGTTTTTTGGAGGCGGGGGTCAGCAGAGGCCCCCCGGATTATCTTCTCTGGCAGATTAATCCAGCCCTGATTACTTAATCCTAGGTGTCCCACGGTCAGTGAACGCATCATGTCTTATATTCATACTGTAGATGTTTGGGCTAATCCTCCCAAATGTAACCACTTCCTGCATCTTATTGTGAAATCAAATGAACATGTCTTCCCCTCCAAGATGCTAAAAGAGTTCTAGTGAGAGTTTTCCTGCAGCGTCTGGTCCAGTTGGGTCGTTTTTGTTCTGATTAGGATCCTGGTCCTGCGGGTTTACGTCCAACAAACAGTCAAAATCAAATACTGAGGAGAAAAAAGCTGCTAGACGCAAGAAAATTATGATTCAGAGGGAAAAAAGAAAAAATAGTTTCATTTTTGACCTCAGAACTCCAGAATTTTCACACATAGATGTAAAGAAAAAACCGGATCCCTTCCTCTTCCTCGTGTTTCTGATACGGTATCACCTGGTACAGTCGCCGCCAAATCTAAATATACGCTCACCCGGTTTACTGAGCGAGAGAGAGAGAGAGAGAGAGATGAGAACAGGTGGTGAAGCAGTGTGAGAAACACGAAGGAGGGAAACAACAGACACCTGCTCCTGAAACCCAACCTGGTCCCTCCGTCACGTTCCAACCGGGTTCATCTGACGGAGCGGCTCAGGCAGCGGCGCCCGGACCCCCACCGCCGGTTCTGCTGCCGACACCCATCAGAATCCAGGAGGATTAATCCTCCTTTGTAGAAAAGTGACTGAAACACGAAAGGATACGATAAGATAAAAGAAATGCTGCTTTCACAAGGGTTTGGGTTTTTGATCCATTTTAAATGTTTGATCCAGTTGGTTCTGTTTCAGTTCTACTGACTTCAACTCTATGACAGACCTACTTAGTTTGTGATCTGCAGAAAATTCTTTTAATCAGCTCGAAAGTTTGGACTTCCACGCAAGTGCTTTCACACTGAGACCGAACTGAATCATGGTTCTGTTAGACCATCTTTTCGTTTCACCGAAGCCCAGCTGCGTGATCCAGTTTGGTCCAGAGGAAGTTTCACGCTTGCAAATTTGTTCCGGATCAAACTGAAACCGGACCAAACAAGGCAGATGGGATAAGACATACTTAATGAGAAAGTCCAAACTGAAAGTCAGAACCGAGCCTTTTATGCACATACATGATGACGACGTCGTATCGTTGCAGAATCTGCGGGGGTGGCCGCGGTGGCCTGCCTGCCTGGTGGAAGGTTGAATGTTTGATCCAGATCAAACCAAAAATCCTGACCGAAGCAGGACGGCATGAACGCACCTTCAGACGTTCTTTTTCTAAACTGTAAGGGTCCGCTCACGCCTGAAAGCCCAAACCGAGGTCCGCATCAGAGAATCTTTCCACAAGGCCCGGTCCTCACTGGTCAGAAAAGATTTGGGTCCACCGGGATGATGAGTCGTGGAAAAATGTTACATGTTCCTCAAATCAGTGTTAAGCTTTTGACAGATTGACGGATTTGATTCATTCTAGACAAAAGAATAAATGAAAATATACTGAATATACTGAACCCGGGTGTCGGTGTCGTTAAGAAAAATAAGAATCAATAAGCTTATTAATAATCAGATAAGGATAAACATTTTCCTCTTTCCCTGAGTCGTGGGTAATATTAAAAAATGAAATAAAATTCTTCTCCACGCTTCAGATTTTTGTCATATTCTATATATTTTTTTATTTTTTATTTTTTATTTGATTTGGAGCACTAAAGAACTTCTCTGGTTTGATTGGGGTTTTGCAAAGCATGTGCCTCTTCTCCTCTCCTCCTCCTCCTCCTCACAGGTTATGATTTACTCATGTTACCATAATCAATTTGAAAATAAACATTTTTAAAATGCTTTTCACAGCAAATACTGATTTATTCCATTAATATCAACTCATTATTGAACAAAGTCATTCATTTTTAATCACCTGACAGCCCTGCGAGTGTTATTACACTGTTATTACGCTGTTATTACACTGTTATTACGCTGTAATAAGCCCCTCACATAGATCAGCTGGCAGGAATCATCCTCTAGAATGTAGTTTTTATGGTAGAAAACGTTCCTGATGAACGTTAATAAAGTTTAATCCAGTGTGGATGTCGCTTAATAAAAACCTGACATGTATTTTCCGACGCCGTCAGATCGACCTGGATATTTTTGTAAATAATTAAGCCCCTCTGATCTCCTTCGTCTCGCCTCCGCTGCAGGGACAAGAACCGGGCCCGGGTCACGTCAGCTCCGTGACACCAAAGCGAGCGTGACACCGCAGCAAACCGCCGGTGATGGATGCCTTTTTGTCTTCTGCCGTCAGGCCGCATCATCAGGCCGGAGGACGACTGTAATCGCTGCGACAGGTGACACATCTGTGGAGAGCAGAAGATGACGGGGAGACCACCTCACACGCCTCTTCACATCGCTGCAGGAGTCTGAGGTGACATTTATGTGTCCTTAAATCCCCACCCCTGTTAGGATGCCGCGTTATCAACAAAGACGCCATTAACCTCATCAATCCGATCTACTGCTGTCAGGCCTGCTGAGGGGTCATGTAGCCATATCAGCCAAAACAATAAAACCACCAGCCTAATGCTGTGTGGAGGTCCTGCTTTTCGCTTCCAGATCATCTCTGTGACGTCACTGTGTGTTCTGACACCTTTCTGTCAGAACCAGCATCAACCTCTTCACCATCTTGTGCGGGATCAACCTTTCTGACGAGGTATCTCTGCACTTGTGACCCCGTCTCTGGTTCATCGGTGGTCCGTCCTTAGATCACGTTGGTAGTTAGTAACCACTGAAGACCAGGAACCTCCCAACCAGCCCTGCAGTTCTGCTGCTCCTTTGACCCAGTTGACTATCTCACACAATCTAGTTCTTGTCAAGGACTGGATTCCCTCCATGTTCCTTCATCCACTAAGAAGTAACATAATAGTTGGTCTTCTGACTTTGCCCGTCGGTGGTTGTAATGTTATGGCTGATTGATTGAGATTTTTCACTTATCTGTGGCCTTTTATCTCCCACCGGCGTGTAACGAGACGGTTAGCGTTCATTCTGACTTCAACTGTCAGTGGTTGTAATGTTCTGGCTTGTCAGGGTCATTCATAACTTCATCTCATCTCATCTCAGTGTAGCTTAGCTTAGCATTAAAAGACAAAGCTACGTTTCTTTCTTTCTTCTGACAGCTTCAGGTTCGGTCATGGGTGTTCGGGTTCGGTCCATATAGAACCTGATCTTGAACTTTATTCTTCTGTTCTGGTCCGATCTCTGAGGAATCTGCTCTTAAGGACCAAATAAGCGTCACGTCAGCGTCTTTGAATCTCCTCAGTATTTCGTTTGACAAACTTCGGAGAGTCTTTGCGGCTCTGTCTCATCATTAGCAACATATTCCGGGGTGAAGGCGTAAAGATTCTGCTTTTCTAGTAGTTTGAAATCCCCTCAGGGCTGCGTCCTCAGACCCCGCCGGTTTGATAGAGCAGCAT
This sequence comes from Lophius americanus, assembly GCA_037951165.1. Taxonomy (NCBI): domain Eukaryota; kingdom Metazoa; phylum Chordata; class Actinopteri; order Lophiiformes; family Lophiidae; genus Lophius; species Lophius americanus. Next base: position 176,485 of record JBBDHG010000186.1, read on the forward strand.
CTTGTGTTCTATCAAATCCCCTTGTTGTTTATTAGTCCTAGTCTGAGGTTTCTGCTTCTCCTCTCAAACGCATCTGAGCCGGCGAGGCTTGTGATCGCCCCTCTCCTCCTTTAAACGGAGCAGAAGACCCACGGGCCCGGAGAAGCCCGGTCCGAGCTCAGGGGAGGCGGGATCTGGTCCTATTTGTCAGAGCTTTCCATCGCCACTGTTCATCAGCGGAGGGCAGGAGGGGAGGCGGCGGGGGGGCCCCGATGTACTCGCGCCATCTTTCTCCCCGCTTCACCGTTTCCTGTTTGGCTGCTGTCACTGAGAAAAGACGCATCAGTATCTCTTCACGCTCCCCGCCGCGGCCTGCAGACGGAGCGATGTTCTCTCCGGGGCCCAGAGTCTTCCTCTTCGTCTTTATCTGCTGGTAAATGTTGACAGACCACTGAACCTCGGTGCCGGACTGTGACAGGCTGAGCTGTTTGTAAAGCGCCGGCGTGAGAGACGGAGGAAACAAAGGAGGCCTCTGGTGCGGCGGTTAGCCATCATGGCTGCTCGGCTCGCAGTCGAAGGACCTCTAACTCCGTCCCGGCTCCGCCGCCGAGAGGAGCGCTCCGCTGCGCTCGGGTCAGCCGGCTCACAGACCATTAGGGAAATGGCTGAAGGGTTCTGGTGTTTCAAACCCGGCTGCACCCTTCAAATTAATGAGAGGATTGTCGGCGTGTCAGAGCTGACGGCTGTGACGGGTACGGTCCCAACACGGATCCCGGAAAACAACAACGCTCCGGACCAAATTCTCCTCCGCCTCCCTCTGAAGGGATCGTTGTCTTCGCTCCAGTTTGTGCTTGTTGGATCGAGTTAACTCACTTTCTGTCTTTGTGTCGGAGGCCAGGAGAAAGAAAACTGATTCACGGAAACATTCAGTCAAAGTCCTGAATGACCTGATTTCATGATTGGAGAAGAGAACGGAATATTAAAATCAATCCGTTGGTTTTATAGGAGGGACGTCATAATTATGAGTAAAGATCTTACATTTATTAGATCGAGATTCTAAAAAAAAAAAAGAGTTCACACGCTTCTAGTTCTACGTTTGTTTTCTCTAATTGTGAAAGTATTTTCCTAATTTGCATAATTGAAATGAATCAAATGTATTTATGAGAAAATAGCACAAGTTAAGAATGACATGATTAGACGTTCAGTGATAATCTCATAAGATGAGAAAAGATCTTTTTGTCAAGAAAACAATCTCAAAATAAGATCTCGAAATTATCAGAAAAGATGAAAGAACTTCATAATTCTGAAAAACATAATCTTATAGTTACAAGAATGATTTTGTAACGATGAGGAAAGTTTTTGGGATTATTACAAGAAAATAACTTAAAAAATATCTTACAATTTTGGGGGAAAGTTCATACGACTAAAGGAAAGATCTTATGATTATGTGAAAAGTTTTGAAACTAGGAGAAAATATCTCATAATTAGGGAAATTATCTTCTGAATAAGTGAAAAGATCTCGCAATTAGGAGAAAAGATTTCGTAATTAGGAGAAAAGATCTTGCAATATTGAGAAAAGATCTTATAAATGGGAAAAAAGACATTGAAATTAGAAAAGATCTCGCAATTAGGAGAAAAGATCTTACAATTGGGATAAAACACCTGAAAATAAGAAGAAAAGATTTTGAAATTAGGAGAAAAGATCTTACAATTTCGGGGGAAAGCTTATGCAACTAAAGGAAAAGATCATATAATTATGAGAAAAGTTTTGAAACTAGGAGAAAATATCTTATAATCAGGAAAATTATCTTCTGAATAAGAGAAAAGATCTTCTGAATAAGAGAAAAGATCTTGCAGATGGAAGAAATTTTCTTGCAATTAGGGCAAGAAATCTTGTAATTAGGAAAAAAGATCTCATTATTATGGGAAAAGATAGGAGAGATATTTAGGAGAAAATGTAATCTCGCAATTAGGAGAAAATAACTTTTGGATCTTGACGGGACAGAAAAGACCAAAGTCCACCGAATTGGACTTTTAGGAGGCCAAAGGTTTCCCTGTAAACAATCACAACAATCATTCTTATCTTATTATTAGATAAGACTTATTATGAGTTGTAAAATCCATTTGATTCAGAGATGCCCTTAAATTCTGCAGACGGAACCTTAAGTCAGGTCTGAATTTACCCAGAACACACCTTGATGATCCTCAGCGCCCCAGTGAAAACCTCCTATGGACCCATGAGTGGAGAGCTGATCTCCTCTGGAACTGTTCATGAAGCCTCAAAGCCGGTCTATGAGTCCTGACCCGGTTTGATCCCCGGTGTCAGTAGAAGAAGTTCTCCTCTCCTGATCCCAGGCCTGTTCCTCCTTTCTTCTCCTTCCTCTCTCCCTCCTCTTCCTCCTCCATCTCAGGGAATTCACTTCACTTTAATTGTTTGACAGCCTCTTCCTGCCTTTATGCCACGGCCGCAGAAGGTGCTGAGGAATATTTCTCCTTTTTTGAGGCATTAATAACATTCCGCTCGACTGATTCCCCGGGGCACAACCTCATTATGGTTTATAGGCAGAGAAAATAAACTGTCTGGCAGATTTTTCCCTCCGTTTCTCAGAGAAATGAGGAGTCGGTGTGAAGCTCCTGCTTATGAAACAGTCTTCTCGTTTCCGACCAAAACACACGCCCAGGCTGTTATCTGTGTCCCTGACAGGAAGTGGGTGGCTGCTGTGGACGGCGGTGGTCTGCACCGAGGGGGGGGGGGGCAAAAATGAGCACATTCTACCACTATTTAACATTTATGAGCAGCAAAGAAACACGTCAAACCACAGTTTAACCAGCAGACAGGAATCTTCAAGCGTTTCCTGGTGTGTATTTTTAGGGATTATGGGTAATCTGTGTTATTAATCCGATGTTTGTAAAGGTGTTTACTAATGTTAGTAATTATCGCTTAACTACGCCACTTTTTTCCACTATCACAGCTAATGCTAGCTAATGTCAGTAATCTTAGCTGGAGTTGGCTAATTTCGATTATCCGAATCATTTCAAGTTTAGCTTAGTAAATTATCGCGGCTGAAATTAGCTGATGTGGACGATCAGAGCTAATGTTAGCTGATGTCAGCTATCATTGTGAAAGTCAGCTGATGTCAGCGAAAGTTGCTAATAACGGCTATGTTATCTATAGTTGTCTAATTTCAGCTATCCTCGCATATATAAGCTAATGTAGTGCACAATAGCTAAACTTAGTCAATGTTTTTTATTAATGTTTTTCTTATTCAGCTATTATAGCTATAGTTGGCTAATTTCCTGTCCAGACCTGAATCCTGCTTACGTTGTCTATCACTGTTAATATTAGCTAGTGTCGATATTCGCTGATATAGTCGGTGAATATCAACTTTCACCTCTTTAATTAGCTAATGTTCAATTGTCGGCTAAATTGAGTTAATTTAAGCTTTTATCGTTTGTATCGGTTATCATTGCTGAGCTTGGCTAATGTAAGCTATGCTCTTCAAAGTTTGATAGTTTGAAAGCTATCAATTCTAATTTAAGTTAATGTCAGCAGTCATTGCTAAAGTTTCTCATTACGGACCAGAACCCCCGTGAACTCGACTCAGAGGCGCTGTTCGAAAAGAAGATTTGACTCTGGTTCTAACTAAGACCGACGGGACCGATACATGCAGGAGGTTGTCGGCTCCTAGGTCTCAGTCCAGTCCAGTACCTCACTACACCGAAGATCCAGAGCTGTTTCTCAGGTTCTGGGACTCCCCGGATCCACAGTGGGACACATGATCTAGACATGAGACCTCCTTAGGTTTCTTAACCCCCCCTCCTCCTCCTCCTCTTCCTCCCTTTTGCTTTTATTTTTTATTTTTTTGAAGTGCTATTTTATTTTATTTTTTTCCTGTTTCCAGCTGACGGCACAGAACCACTGATTGTGTAAGAGTCCAAACCCCGGCGTCTCTTCTCCAGCTTCTGCTTGTTGCTGCCCGGATGAACACAGTGATTGAATATTCAATATAAAGCAGATTCATGCAGGAATCTATAGGAGTCGCTCTCTGCTGTCCCGCTTCTCCGGCGTCACACTCCAGCCCGCTCTGCTTCCTCCTCACGGGGAAACATTCCTGCACTCAAAACGCCCACTAAAGGAAGATTTCCTTTTTTCTTTTCTTGTGTCAGTCAGATTAAATCAAACATCATTTTATAGATTTTGGTCTCATTGAAAAATACAGGCAACTAAACGCTAAAAAAAAACATTTTTTTATATTGTTACGTTTTTATTTTACTTTTTATACTAAATAAATTAAATTTATAAAATATAAAATGTATAAATTAACTTCTTTGGGATTTTTTTATGACTTAATATATAAGTGTGTGTATATTAAATATGTGTGTGTGTGTGTGTGTGTGTGTGTGTGTGTGTGTGTGTGTGTGTGTGTGTATATTAAATATGTGTTTATGTATAAAATATCATAAAAGGTGTAAAATTCTATTTTGTATTACTTTTATTAAAATGTTTTTTTTATTTTCGTCCTGTAAAGTTTTGAAAAATCATCTTAAATCCAAATAAAATATAAAAAGCATCTAAATTAATGTTATTGCTAATTATCATCTACCAAAATGTGTTAAAGAGGAAATTTTTTATTTTTATTTTTATTTTATTTTTTGTCGTCTTATACATCAAGTTAAGATTTTTAAAAGATCAAAATCCTAAAAAACAAAAAATAATATGTTGATCGTTATGATTTGAATGATGCAGGTTAAAGGAATTAAGTCGTAAAAAGTCTAAAATAATTGCTAATATAAAACTTTGTCGGTTTGACATAAAAACAATATAAAAATGCGTCTGAATGAAACACAAATGTCGACCGTTAGTCACATTCACAGTATTTAGTACTTTTGTCAGGACTGATGTTCGTTAAAATGATTTTAACGGATATATCTTTGAGGGCGTGTAAAGATCTGGTTCCTGCGGGTGGAGCTTGATGAAGTGAAGCAGGCGGGTGGGTGGAGAAGCTGATGGACGTTTTGATGGCATTTCTACAAATCTAATAAGAATTGATTCTTGCATTCCTCCCCCCTCCACCCCTCCACCCCCTAACCCCACCCTCCACCCCTCCCTGCTCCGCATGCCTAATGAAACTGCCTCAGCATTGATCAAAAACAAAAATTGGGGAGTAAATCTGCTTAAGAAGCCCCTCCCCCACCCGTGTCCCTGGGTTTTGTCCTGACCACCACTTACAGAGGTGCTATATGTCTCTTAAATTACCAAATTGCCTTCTGGGCCGCTCCCCCCCCCCCCTCCCCCCGCCATTGGTTTGCGGGCATTAGTTGAAAGTTTTTTCCCGCAAATATTTAATCCTGGCTGTGACTGACAATGTTGTCAGACCTCCGGACGGGTTTTCCGGCGTTATTACAAGAGCTCCTCCGTCCGTGGCACTTTGGATTACTCAAGATTATGTTGTAATCCCTTAAATCCTCATTGCATTAAGATTTCAGTCAAAATACGCCAACAGTAAAGTAGCACTCAGCAGCGACGAGGTCTTAAGCGGGGGGGCGTCACGATTGGCCAGCCGCCTCCGTTTCCTGCCCACCCCCCTTTATTTGTTCTCCTTATTGTCAATAAGACCAACAACAGAGTCATATTTGCTTTTTCCGCGATTTATTCCGGACGCCGGAACCCAATCACGGCGGAGGAAGACACATATTTACCCGCGGCGTGTCGAGGCGAGGCAAAGACAAACAGAGGGAGGGGTGCGAGTCCGACTCCGGGAACTTTTCTGATGGAATATTTGTCCCTCGTTCAGCGTCCTGCTCAGCTATTCCGCCTGACGCCGTCCTCGCAGCCTCCTGCGCCGACTTCCCATCAGGCCGCGGGGCCTCCTGCAGACTTCCTGCTTTAACGCCGCGGCTCGTTTTTTGTTCCGGATGTGTAAAAACAAATCATGCAGCAAATCCATTCAAATACTTCCAGAAGGAAAGTCTGATCCGAAATCTGAATGAATTCTCAACCGTCTGATGGATTCTGGGGACCCCCGCCGTCCCCTCCAACACCAGAGGACTTCTGGTTCTGATGGGTCAGTCGGTCTGTTCGTCTTCTCGAGTCTTTTGTCAAATGTCCACAACAGTTTTTACCGTCCAGCTGGAAAACCTCAGGGGGTCCCGCCACTGACTCTGGTCCAGGGGGCGGGGCTTCCGATCCCAGTCAAAAGAGGGCGTGGCAGAAATCCAATTTGGACCCTTCTTAGTGCTACCAGCCCATCCGGCCTCATCTAGTGCCGGTCCCAAGCCCGGATTAATGGGAGGGTTCTGTCTGTGGAACGAGACGATCCGCTGTGGCGAACTCCTCAAACAAAACAAAATAAAATAAAAAGATAAGTTGTTTTTCTTTGACTCATCAGTTTTACTTTACTTTGACTTTATTCAGCCTCAAGAACCAGTTTTTAAGTTTGACTTTACAAAAGTCTTGATAATCTTTATGAAGAGAAGTGTTACTCTTTGAAAAGGTTAAAGTCTGACCTCCAATCAGAAGAAACAGTCAGACCAGCTGGTCATCTTCTGGACCAGAACCAGTTGATAGACGTTCTAACGAGGGACGTCCTCCCTGGACCAGAGACGCCCCCCCCCCCCCCCCCCCCCCCCCCCTCAAACCTCAGTGCAGCATCGGGTGGAAACTCACCATCACGCACAGAGACACCAGCGGCCCGTGGCGCCGAGAAGATCTGCTCCACTCAGGATCACCCGCTCCTCTTCTCTCGACCACCGGCCGTCGGTTTGAAGCCCGACTCTGAGGCGCCGGAGATCATACGGGGGTTTGAAGTCGGGAGCCGCGGCGCCGACATCTACCCGCTTTCTCCTTTCACCTCCAAGCGTTTCCACCCCCCCCCCGGAAACAAAGCAAGCACATTGTCAAGAATCTTCCAGATCAAGCTGAAGGAGGGAGGAGACGCAGCATCTCCAGGAGGCAGAGATGGGCCTCCTTCTGTCCTTCTGGTTGGCCCGGATCAGTGGAGCATCAGAGATCACATTAAGGAGGACGCCGTTTAAAGTCTCCCTCAGACCTGATCAGACTCTCCTCCGGCCCTGGAGCTCCGCCCTACCGGTAGAAACATGTCAGCGCGATGAAACCAGCGCTCCTCTTTGAGGAGATGTTTGCTGCTCCGCACCCCGGTCAACCTCCAGCTTCAGCTCCTCTTCTTCATCACGCCGGAGAATCTATCCGATCCAGCGGCGCCTGTTTTGCCTTTGAAATAACATTTTTAAGCCATAATCTATAAACAGGGTGGAATTAAAGCCTCGGGGGCCCAAAAGGCAAAAACGGCCCCAGTTTAGACTCGGTTCTGAAACGCCTTTCGGGCGTTCGGATCACAGGCAGGACAGCGAGACGCGGCGCCGTTTTTTACACTAGTGTCTGTCCAAATGTGTCCAGCTGATCGCTTGGGTTCTGAATTCGTCGCTGCCTCCGTAACTTCAGCTACGAGGTCAAAGGGCGTCAGTCAAGCGCCAGATTTGTTGATTTAGACCTCACAACTAGAAGATGTTACGTAGCAGTGCATTCTGGGATTTGTAGTATCTGCGATGTTTACACGTTAATTATTTCATCGACCCTTTTCAAATTTCTAACCCAATAACCCAACTTGGAGCGATTTTGAGAAAACGTCAGTTACATATTTCGGCCACTTGGGGGAGTTTTATCTACAGAGGTTTAATTTCACGCAGCTTCTCGTATTTAACGTCCCAAACATCGTCTAAATGTAACTCCTATGAATCGACACGAGGAAATCAGTGTTGTTTTATTCATGAGCTCAACAAAACTTTATTGACATTCATTTTATTTGACATTATTGACTCATTATGGGATGTGATCTCAGAGCAGACCGCCGACTCCACAGGAACTCCCTCAGACTTCAGATGAACTTTAGGCTCATGGGGTCAACGAGGCTTAATGGGATATGTCGGATTTCTCCACCTTATCGAGGAATAGGTTCGAAAATATCGGTATGAGGGTCCCGGACCTCCACCAGGGGCATTCTGGGAACTCTCGCAAAGTTTGGAGCCTCTTGTCTGCTTTGGCCTCTTGACTTTGTGAAACATGCTGGTGTGTGTGTGTGTGTGTTTGTGTGTGTGTGTGTGTGTGTGTGTGTGTGTGTGTGTGTGTGTGTGTGCGTGCGTGTGGAAGTAGGTTACAGTTTGCTTTTAGGACATGTATGCGACCCCTCTGACCCCGACTCGGTTTCTGCTCCCAGAAGCCCTCAGCGGAGACAGACGCTCCTCTCCCTGACGCTCGGGCCTCCAGGACTCGGCTGCTGGTGTCAAAGAGCGACGATCAGCCCAGACAAGCTTTCACATCCTGGCATCGGCCCAGTTCTGACCACCCGCCTACAGACGGAGTCCTCTCCCCCCCACCCCCCGCTTGTCCCCCAAAATCCGTCCTCGTAACGACCGATCATCGTCACACGGCGCCGTCCCCGCGTCGCGGCGGAGAGGCTGTGGTTCTGGTTGAGTCAGAGCGGCGGAGAAGCCCTGACTGCGGACCACCCGCATCAGAACAAGAACAGCGACTAAGTGACTCTGAAAACGTCGGCGGCGTCTCGCTCCGGGGTTAAAGTGACGTGACGACGATCGTGGAGCGCGTTTGTCCCCGTTGTGTCCAGACCATCGCTGTGGTGGCGTGCGTTTTTACGATGTCGGCTTTTATTAAAGTCGGGCCTGGCGTGACGAACTCTTTCTGATCCGGTTCAGACGTCTGAAAGTTCCTATGAGACGAGATAGTCCTTAAAACAAAAAGAGAAGAACCGCCTGGTTTGACACGTCCACTTTATGTATTATTATTATAATTATTATAAATAACATTAGTATTAGTATTATTAATATTATCATTATTAATAATAATATTAGTATTATTATTATTAATATTATCATTATTAATAATAATATTAGTATTATTAGTATTATTATTATTAATATTATTAGTAGTAGTATTAATAATATTAGTATTAATATTAGTAGTATTATTATTATAAATAAAATTATTATTAATATTATTAGTATTATTATTAGTATTGTTCATATTATTATTGTTACTATTGATATTAATATTATTTTTAACATCTTTATTATTATTATTAATATTATTAGTATTATTCATGGATTCACTGATTTCTGCTCTCGGAGGGATTTTCTTCAAATAATTAATTACATTTTCAAACATAATCATTTTTATTTAAATGTTGAATTTAAGATAATCTAGATGTTTTAATATATTTACTCATTATATGTTATATAATGAGTAAATATATTATAGATATATTTATATATAAATTCTGAATGTTTGACTTTGATTCTCCGTTGAAAGAGGAAGTTAAATATAAATGTTAAAGTTGTAATTACTTTTGGTTTAAATGTCTGCTAAAATATAAAATTAAAAATGTTGAACTTTGAATTATTTTGGTTTTGATTTCTGTTTAAAGACAAAACAAACTTTAAAAATGTCACATTTGCAGGAATTTGGTTTTAGTTTTTTCTATTATGGTAAAAAAAAAAAAAACATATCTATTAAAATGTAAATGTTTTTTTTTTCTATTGAAATATAATAAACTTCAAAATGTTGAACTTTTATTAATTATTATTATTTATATTAGTTATTTCTTTCTCTCAAAACACAAATTAAAAAAAAAACTTAATTATTTGGGAAAAAGTTTTTTTAGTTTTTAAACTGTAGGACAAAATACAATTTCAAAGTATTCAAATTTGCATAAATGTAGTTTTATATTTCTATTGAAGGGTTAAAAACATTAATTCATTATAAAATATATATATATATATATATATATATATATATATATATATATATATATATATTTAAGATTAAATCATTTCTAGATTAAATATCCATTGAAATATAAAACAAAATGTTAAATTGTTACATTTTCTCTATTAGTTTTCTATCAAAACAGAAAATAAAATAAAAAAGTTTATTCGTAGGAAAAAAAAACTTTAATTAAAAAAAAAACTTTTATTAGATAAAGAAATAAATTAAAAAAAATAGATGTTGAATTAAAATGATTCTTTGACTCCTTCTAAATTAAAGTATAAGTTGTTGATTAAATGGATTATAAATATTACAAACTTTATTGTTTCCTCATAAAACGGGACATAAAAGTCTAAATGTTCCCGTCACAACATTCAAACATTAAATGTAACTTTTCTTAAATAATAACTTATTAATAAGTAAGAATGCTGAGGGAAGAAATCCTTCTCTGCTCGGTCCCTGTATGATGAAGCTGCTGGTGCGATGAAGGTCACAGAAGGTCAGGTGGTCTGACTCTTAGCAGGAAGTCACAGGTGGTCATTGTTTTCCTGGAGATCTTTCCAGGGAGCGCTTCCATCAGAATGGGCCGGACTCCCAGCGTACACACGCCATAACACGGGGATGTTCTGTGGACGGCGTTTACAGAGCAGCGAGCGCCGCTGGAGCGCCGTGAGAGCGAGGCCAATGTTTTCATGAGTTCCATCCTGTGCTCAAAACAATGGGCGGTAGAAAAAAAAAATCCCCTCGCCGCAGGAAAAGGGCCACTTTCGCCGCGGCTCCCAGGAAGAGTGTTTACGCCTGCTCAGCTGGATCCGTCGGGCCGCACCTCGCCGCCGGACCTGCGCCGTCGTACAAATAAACAGGAAGGCCGCCCGGCGCTTGGATGACGGCCACGCTCATAATTCACCAAACGCGGCGTTTTTTTCACGGAGGAGCGCCGGAGACTCCGACTACGGAGGAACCGACTCTTCATCTTCTGAAAAGGCTCGGCGGTCATGTGACCATCTGAAAGGTTCTGTTAGCGCCGGCCCGCTCCAGTAGAGAGGAGGTTTAAGGAAAACTGTCGACGGCTAGGAGGGTAAAGCATGAGTGTTAAAAGTACTGTAAAAAAATGTAATAACTGACAACCGTTGACAGTAAGTTACTGTAATGTTACAGAACATTAAAGTTCGTTACTACAGAACATTACAGTAACTTACTGTGATGTTACAGGTTACTGTCATGTTACAGGTTACTGTAAAACATGATTATTCCAGTTCTCTTCTCTGTATTATTGATTAGTGGGATTTTCAACAGTACCTTTAATTTACTGTAATTTTGCGACAAATTTGTTCGCTACAATATTTGATAGTTTTTTATATTACAGTACATTATGTGATATTTTACTGTAAATTTCTCTAGTATATGACAAGTTATATGTGAGAGTTTACTGTAATTCTCTATAGTTTATTATCTTTTTTTGTGATTGTATATAGGCGTGTGTATATATACATATATACATATATTATAAATATATAATTAATTTATTACAGTATATTACAAGTAAGTGATATTTTCCCCATTATGTGATCATTTACTGTAATTTTCTACGATATACAGTATTATTTGGTTACTGCAATACCTGATCAAATTTACCGTAATGATTTTATATAGTCTGTAATAATTAACTTTGATTCTAACTTTAAATCTTTAACATGTTAGCGGGTTCTCTCTGTTTTTACAGTATGTGATTACTTACTGTAAAAGAGTTTTACTGTGATTCTCTGCAGCAGTTATTCTGGATTAGTGTCCGGTTATTTCCACGGCGTAAATTTACTGAATGTTACTGTGGATTTAACCGCCACTTTTACGGTAAAGTAAATTTTTTAAAAATGGGAGGGACCAACTCATTAGAGACGCTACATTGTGGCTCCTCCCACCGATCGGCTGTGATTGACAGGAAGAGTTTTTCTGTCTTTAAAGACGTTTTTAGATGCTTAAAGTCTTGGAGGGAAGTTGCTTCCAATTATTTGTCTCCATTAAAGTCCAGGGTCTGGGTCCCGACGAGAAGCAAAGAGATTAACCATCTCCGGCGCCGGCTGACGGCGCCACAGTGATCCGATCGGTTCTACGCAGAAGCTCCGGGGAAGTATGGAGGCAAAAGGTGGGTCCGACAGTAATGGGGTTATAAGTGGTTGTAATGATTTGGCTGATCACAGTATTCTAGAACTTTATGGTTCAGTCTGCAGGTGTCTCACCAGAACCCAAGTGGACCCCCGCCTTGATGGGGAAGAAAATAAAAGCCCGGGATCTAAATTCAAAATGTATTTATTTAGTTTTTCTATTTAATGATCTAAAATCAAAGCGCAGGTTAAAAATCTGAGCGCCGTCTCTTTAACGGCCCGGCTCCGCCTCCTCCGGGATCCAAAAGTGCTGAGTCGTCCGCCTTGGATGGATCCGAAAAAAAAGTCGTACCGAATGTTCTGACCCGTGACTCCCACAGCTGAAGGTGCATTGTGGGATTTATTGGGACGTCGGGACGAGGCAGCAGGAAATATTTCACAATTAAATACACAGCAGGACCGGGGGGCCGAGGGGGGGGGGGGGGGGGGGGGGGTTACAAAATACACCTCTTTTGCAATCTAAACAGGATTTTCATCTAAACTGTGTACAATAGTTCAGCTGGAGCGCCTCAGGTCTGAGATCACTAATATGGCAAACAGCGCCGACATCGCTCACGCCGAGCCCAAAGTAAATACAGGCGGGTCATTCGTCCAAGGTAACAATTGAGCTTGTGTACGATACGGGGGGACGCACAAAAGCCCCCATTAAACTCCAGCTCAAATATTTAGATTTCTTTTTGGTATAAATATAACAGAAAGTTTCACAGTTCTGCCGTTGTTTGGAAGGGCGAGGAACCCGCCTAACAAATGAGAGCGCGGTGACAGGTGGTCCCGCAGAAATGGAGAGCGTCGGGGGCCTGAAGGTAAACACGGCGCCGTAACAATGCGGGCCGATGTGTTTGGAGCGCCGGCGTTTTATTGGCCCGGTCAGGCTGTGGAGGAGAGAGAGGGAACCGCTCGTCCGTCCAGGATGGATTCATTCCTCCAGAACCCGAACCTCACATTTAACCCTTCCTCAAACCGCCGTGAGATATGAGGGTTCTGGTCCCACCGCTTCTACAGAACACACATGTGCAAATGGATCCCAGCGGTTCTGAAACCAGTCTCACCGACGATTAGAGGAGAATCTAATGAAGGAAAGGAAATCTGTCCAGTCCAGGTTCACACAGTGAAACAGTCCAGGTTCACGCAGAGAAACAGTCAAGGTTCACACAGTGAAACAGTCCAGGTTCACACAGAGAAACAGTCCAGGTTCACACAGTGAAACAGTCCAGGTTCACACAGTGAAACAGTCCAGGTTCACACAGAGAAACAGTCCAGGTTCACGCAGAGAAACAGTCCAGGTTCACACAGAGAAACAGTCCAGGTTCACGCAGAGAAACAGTCCAGGTTCACGCAGAGAAACAGTCCAGGTTCACACAGAGAAACAGTCCAGGTTCACGCAGAGAAACAGTCCAGGTTCACGCAGAGAAACAGTCCAGGTTCACGCAGAGAAACAGTCCAGGTTCACACAGAGAAACAGTCCAGGTTCACGCAGAGAAACAGTCCAGGTTCACGCAGAGAAACAGTCCAGGTTCACACAGAGAAACAGTCCAGGTTCACGCAGAGAAACAGTCCAGGTTCACGCAGAGAAACAGTCCAGGTTCACACAGAGAAACAGTCCAGGTTCATACAGTGAAACAGAAATGTCCTGAACATTTCTTGCGTGACTTTAACGCTTGACGCTGTCAAACAAAACCCGCTGACATCCATCACATCTGGACGAACGTTCCCGACTCATCAGACATCATCTCAGATCGTTTCGACCTTCAGAACTCAAATCGGACCTCCAACCAGACAGACCCGGAGAAAGAAGCGCTGAGACGTCTTAAGACGCTCATTCATGCTGCCAGAGCTGAAAAACGGTCTTTGAAAGCCAAAGTTCTGCCGTCCATCGTGGCGCCGGAGTCGGGATCAATAGGCTTCATTAAACGCTGGGAGGCAGGAGGCCCCTCCTCCTCCTCCTCCTCCTCCTCCTTCTTCTTCTCGCCGGTGACGGCCCACGTCAGATTAAAACGCGTTCTCCGGCCGCGATGGTAAACATGTCCTGATTGGCTTTAGGGGAGACGAGCGAGGTATGAAAGGCAGCTAATTTAGCCCGGCGAGGAGAATCTGTCAGCGCTTATAGAAACCCGTAAGGAGGCGGACACTTGTCGGATTAAAGAAACGGCGTCCTAAAGCCTAAAGACCATCTCCGTCTCTGAGGGGCGACCCGTTCTCCCGCAGAATCTCTTTAATCAGCTCCTCTTGAACTCTCCCAAAAATTAGATGCGCAAAATAAAAAAAAGCTAATCTCGCCACTTTGTGCTGCTGAGACGAGGTTCATTGAGGTTCTGATGCGGCGGGATAATCACCCGTCAGAACATGAGCAGCTGGTAAACATGGACTCTCAGAAGGCGAGGGGGGGGCGAGAGAGAAGGGGGGGGGGCAGGACCTCATTGGTAATGTTAAACTTTAATACTGGGCTGGAGACGCTTGACGTGGCGAGGTGTAATGTCAGCTATGGATTGATTGGCGGTCGGGTGTCTCGGCGTCACGCCTCATTGACATTCTCTCATCTTACCATGGAGGGAACTTGTTATATCTGTTTACGGCCGGGAACTCCTCGCTCCTCCTCCTCCTCTTCTTCTTCTTCTTCGCCTTCCTCTTTTTCTGGGAAGGAATCGTAACGTATCTTCCAGAGTGTTGGGCGTAATGACTGCAGCTGCGAAGGTCCATTGATCACCCCCCCCCTCCCCCGCCCGCCGCCGCACACAGCTAACGGCGAGCGAACGCACGAAGCTGGAAATAGTCTCGTTTCGAGTTTCTGTTGGGTTCTATTGACATCAAAGCCGATATTTTTAGATTTGAACGTGAAGACGGCGCTTTAACGACAAAACCAGTGCGAGAAAAACCGGATTATGTTTGTGAGGGTGAATGTTTTTATGTACGGAAGCTCAGTCCTGTCAAAATCTAAGGATTATTTTATATAAAAGAATCAAATACGGTTTCTTACAACTCAACCGATGCCGGCAGTCCCTTCACCAAACCACGAGGAATCCTACAAATATTCTTTCTGCTGTTCTGGACGACTTCATCTTTCTTCGGTAATTAGGCTTAAATTCAAAGTGGACCCGGATTTTATAAAATACGTTTGGGCCCAAACTGAGCCGGATTGCAAAAAAGACAAGAGCGCCACCTGGAGTGTTTTTAGTTGTCAGAAGCAAAACAAGTGAAAAAAAAGTATCGCTGCATCAACTTCCTGTTATTCTGTTGAATCCCCCCCCCCCCACACACACACACACACACACACCCAAACCCAGACGCTGACCTACGGTTCATCACACCTCCAGAACTCTCTCTTCATGCACGCCTGCACACGGCGCATATGTATTTTCTCAAAACAAACTCCCCGACACCCGGAGCGAGTGTGTTGTTGGGTGACGACACCCGCCCCCGCCCCCGCCCCGCCCCCACCCTGTACGAAAATAAAAACACACTGAGAGGTGGAGGGGAGGCGTCTGCGACCCCCGGTCCATCGCTCTCAGCAGGGGTTATTGATTGTGACGTGCGCTCGCAGTGCACCTTCCCAGTCGCCTGTCAGCCAGATGCGTGCTGGCAGGTCCGGCCCCCCCGCCCCCGCCCCCACCCGCCCCTCACGCTGACAGCTCCGGCACGGCAGCGAGGTTGTAGGGGAGGCGATGGTGTTGTTGTCAAAGAGCAAAACGGGAGGGAAGAAAAACAGCTGGCGGGGGCCTCGGCTCTTGATTCCCCTCCTCGGTGAGCCCGCAGAAGGTGAACCCCGACACCCGACCCCCCCGACCTCGCTCTTGTTTGCGTCGCTACAAGGTGAGTGGCGCTGCCTGCGCCGGTTAGCTTCCGTTTGAGGACAACAGGTCCGTCACACTGAATCTCCTCACCCCAAAAAGCCCCACAGGACACCGATGAACCGTTTCACTCCGTGTTCCGCATCACCGTCGCTTTTCACCGCCGCGTTTATCAGCGGCGAAAACCGACCCCTCCCCCATCACCCACCCACCCCCGCCGCGCGGCTTGTTTAACGCCAGCATCTCCAGAAGGCGCTTCCTGGGACGGCGCAGACAGGTAATGAGTTTGCTCGGGGGGAGGCGACGTGACTGCGCGAGTGTGAGAGTGTGAAATTACCTGAGGAGTCAGGTGTTTCCCCCCGTCTGTGCGCTCACAGCCGTGGGACGTGAACACGCGTGTTCACAGAGTGGGAGCGGAGCATATGTCATTTGGCGAACGCTTTAATCCACCGCGCCTGAGAGGCGGAGTGGGGAAAGAACACAAGCGCTCTGTGAAACAGAAAGACGAGAAAAATACGCCTCCCATCAAAGATCCGACTCAAGTTCAGGAGCAGAACCATTATCGATTATACTTTACCTTTTACTTTTATACTTTACCTTTTACACTAGTACCTTTTACTTTTATACATTACCTTTTACACCTTTACCTTTTACTTTTATACTTTACCTTTTACACCTTTACCTTTTATTTTCATACTTTACCTTTTACACCAGTACCTTTTACTTTTATATTTTAACTTTTACACTACTACCTTTTACTGTTATACTTTACCATTTACACTACTACCTTTTACTTTTATACTTTACCTTTTACACCTTTACGTTTTACTTTTATACTTTACCTTTTACACCTTTACGTTTTACTTTTATACTTTACCTTTTACACCTTTACGTTTTACTTTTATACTTTACCTTTTACACTACTACCTTTTACTGTTATACTTTACCTTTTACACTACTACCTTTTACTTTTATACTTTACCTTTTACACCTTTACGTTTTACTTTTATACTTTACCTTTTACACCAGTACCTTGGACGGGATCCTTCTGGGTGGTCTGAACAAGAGGATCTGGTAGTTCGGTAAGTTTCACCCTTTAATTCTCACCTGTTAGAATTAAAGTTTATTTTTAACTTCCTGTTTGCTTCATCAGAACCAGGAAAGCCTCTTACTGAATGTAAAAATCTTTTTTTCCAGAGTGTTCCAGTCAAACGCGAACAGATTAACATGGTTTCAAACATCCTAACTAAGAAATAGCAAAATTAACGGCAAAATAAAATACAGAAAACTAAATAGTCTCAATAAAATAAATCCTTTTTTTTTTTCCATTTACATACATTATTTAGTCGAGACGTCCATGACATCATGATTTAAGGAATCACCAAATGAGATGTTATGTCAGAGCGGTTCCCCTTAATCAGACTGGATCAGTTCAGGTGGACTTAATAAAGTGGAAACTATCAGATTATCTTCACTTTAAGTTCATTTATTAAAACTTGTTTTAAGCTGCAGCGATGAGAATCTGTGACTCACAGAAAAGTGGGGAAGGACTGAGAGTAATAACCAGCTCGCATCGGGACAAGGCCCAAATACTAAATGGATCATAAGTAATAATCACCCCGGGGTTGCAGACAATAAGCAAACCCCCCCCCCCAGTATCTCGATCCATTCGTCTTGGAAAAGGAAATTACTAAATCCAATACAGTTCGATAAAAATCTGGCCTGTCTGGATCTGCTGCTGGAGGATAATGCGGCCTGATAAAGGCGCTCGTTTCCGGCCGAGCGCCATCCGTCATCCGGGGGTGACTCCGCCGGTCAAGCTGTCTGAGAGCGGCTCGCTCCGCCGCCTCCTGGCCTCCTGGCCTCCTGGCCTCCTGGCCTCCTCCTCGGGGGTTACGAAGTTTAGTTGTTTGTAAAAGGGCTGTGCCGAACAAAGCGTTGCAATTATTTTGGCTTCTTCTCTCAGGAGTTGGAGGAACAGCAGCAGATGAAGTCACTGAAGGAGTTAGAAGTGGAGAACTTCATATCTAGATGTTCTTCCTCCAGCAGGAACATCAAGTCGGCGGGTTGGTGAGCATCTTCTTAGGCACCACCACGGCTTCTCAATGGTCTCAGTCTGGATTCTCATCTGAATCCAGACTGAGACCAGGCCACTCCAGACCTTCATCGTCCTGCAAAACAAGCTTCAACTCTCAGACTGATGCCCTGACATTCTCCTTCAGAAGTTTCTGCTAGTGAAGAAAATGCAGGTTTCCCTCCATGATGGCGAGTCGTTCTGGTCCTGAAGCAGCGGATCATCTCCTCAAAATTCCACGTCCACCTCCATGTTGGACAGTAGGTCTGATGTTCTTGATGTTCATGTTGTGTTTGGTTTCCACCAGATGGAACGGGACCCCCGCTTCAAACAGAACAACTTTCACTCATCAGTCCAGAGATGATTCACCTAGAAGATCTGAGGGTCATCGAGGTGGGTTGTGACCAGCCTTCATGTTCTTCTGGGTCAGCAGTGGCTTTCTCCTCACCACTCTCCCATGCTGCCGTTTTAGCCCAGTCCTTGGATCTTCTCTTTGGATCTTCTGTGACTTCCTGAATGAACCTCCGATGTGCTCTTGAGGAGTTACTAATAATAATAATAATAATACATTTAATTTATAATGCACTTTACATTTGGATCAAATCTCAAAGTGCTAAAGTTATTAAAAGTGGTCCACTTCTGTGAAGGTTCTCTATGGTTCCAGTTCTTCTCCATGTGTAGATGATGTGTCTCACTGTGGATCCGTGGAGAACCAGAACCTTAGAAGCAGCTTGGGAACTCTTTGATTCGGGCATCGTAGAGACCAACGTGTCAACTTCCTGTTTCTGAGGCTTGTCTATGCAAGTGAAGATGTGATTAAACAGCGCCGATACTGACAAGTTCTGGTCGGGTCTAGTCCAACTGGAACCAGCTTCGTAGAACCTTAAAACCTTCCCAGACTGATGGACTTCAATGGCCTTCTTGCTGTAACCAGGTAGAAGTTGAATCTATGTGGACCCAGAAGTTTGTACCTCTTATTGGACTCGTTGATCTCGGTTGGACAGACTGGATTCTCTCACGGACACCAGAACTCGGCACCAGTGATACAAACTGAATGAAGAAACATCTCCTACACATGCATCTCCGTCCGTTTGAGAATTTTATCATCCTTCAGAAGCAAAAACAAACACCGTCATAAAAAAATAAGCAGGAGCTTTCCTTTCTGGCGGTGCTGAACTTCTTCTCCGACACGTCAATCGTTGCGTAACGAGTTTACGAAACGACTGTTTGCTGCTTAAACAAACGGAACTGAAGAGTTCTGCGGCCTCCTCCTTCTCGCGGGTCTCATGAACGCTCCCTTCTTCACAGTTTACATTCCTGGAATCTGAGTATTCCTGCGTGAAGAGGCTCTGGACGGACGCGTCGGCCGAATACCTCAGATGGAATGTGACGCTGAGCGTCCGGCATTCTGAGCACCTCGCAGCTGCAGGCAGGAGAGCGCCGCCAGCTTTACAGAAGAGCCGATTAGCACGTTAAAGTTGCCCGATGTTGCGTTTTAATCTATCCGGAATTATCCAGTGTGCCGACAGAGGACATTGAAATGAATACTAATCGCTTATTACCATGCAGATTTGCTTAACGGCTCCCTCCGCGTGGCCTGAGGGGGGAACAGGATGTGTCGTCTTTTACTTAAGGTGCGGCGTGACCTCGGCGCGACACGCTATTAAAGAGGCACAAATGTTGCTGCTGCTAATGAGCAGAGAGCCGCGGCGCTTGTAAAGCGGTGTAAATATTGGGACGCGATTACAGCAGGAAGGAGGAAATGTCGAGTACGCGAATTGCGGCGTATGGAATAAAAGAGCGGAGGGTGTTCAGACAGCGGCGCCCACCTCCTGCTGCAGACGCAGTGCGGAACAACTCGGAGAGTTACCGGGTGGACTTGAGTTTGTTTATGATCTAAAACATGAGATGACAAAAGCAGGAAGTCGTTGTTTGTTTCCAGTCAGCTCCGGTTAGCAGCTGGTTGGCGGTTTCTAGTAAACCCGGATCATCAGACTCCACCGCGAGTCATCAGAAAGTAGTCATGCTCTTCAACCTGGGTGGTCAAGCCCCCTAGACTGGAGCCATTCACTGCAGGGATCGGACCAAGAACAATGGAGCTATAGAGCTAACTTCCTGTCTGGAAGCAGAAGTAGTGATATCTCCTGGACACCTGTAGGCTTTGATGTCTTTGGCGTCTTTGATGTCTTGATACTTTATACGTGTCTTATTGCCTTCATATCCTGCTCAACTGTTTTGCTTGAGCTGATTTGAGTCACTATATGAAACAAAAAGATGTTTATAATACGAGCCAGCGGCAGCTTGTTTATGATAATGAGTAAGGGGCCGAGGACGGAGCCCTGGGGCACACCACATGTCAAAGAGGCTTCTCTGTGTGAACCTGGACTGTTTCACTGTGTGAACCTGGACTGTTTCTCTGTGTGAACCTGGACTGTTTCACTGTGTGAACCTGGACTGTTTCACTGTGTGAACCTGGACTGTTTCTCTGTGTGAACCTGGACTGTTTCACTGTGTGAACCTGGACTGTTTCTCTGTGTGAACCTGGACTGTTTCTCTGTGTGAACCTGGACTGTTTCACTGTGTGAACCTGGACTGTTTCACTGTGTGAACCTGGACTGTTTCTCTGTGTGAACCTGGACTGTTTCACTGTGTGAACCTGGACTGTTTCTCTGTGTGAACCTGGACTGTTTCTCTGTGTGAACCTGGACTGTTTCTCTGTGTGAACCTGGACTGTTTCTCTGTGTGAACCTGGACTGTTTCACTGTGTGAACCTGGACTGTTTCTCTGTGTGAACCTGGACTGTTTCTCTGTGTGAACCTGGACTTAGCCTCAGTGTGAAGGTTTTCCCACGTTACCACAGTTACACATACATCTGAATATTAGCGGTAGAAATAGTCGTAATAGTTGCGTTGCCTGTTTGCCACTTTGTTCTAGTTGCAGATGAAGTTGACTGAAAACATTTCCATTAATGCTTTTGATTTTAATTAGATTTATTTATTTGTTTTCCTTTTTTGTCAATTTTGGTGAAAACTGTTTTGTGAGTTGACAGAAACAGAATCCTAGAACCGGTTCTGTGAGGACCGGATCTGTTCACATGACGACATCTGCTTCCTCCTGAGATCAAGTTATCGCGATGAGCCGGTTTTCATAATCCCGTAGTTCCTGATCTCCTGAAGGTTTGAGAGAAGAACATCTGAACTTCCTCTTTGGAAACGTCCTCCTCAGCGCTCAGAGTCCTGGTTGCCATCAGGACCGTTTCCCCCGAAGCGTCTCGCCCTTCTCTCCGTTTCCTGGACTGACGTGATTGATCTGAAGGGGGAGAGGCCACCCCGGTCCTCCTGAAGGCCCGGCCCTGCCAGCGTCCCCGCTGCTGCCTCTCAGAAGACACTTCATCTCGTACTTGTTTACGTCTCTCCAGAGATCTAAAGTTCACAATCGCCTGCATTTTTAATTCTAAATGAAGCCCGAGGAGAAGGAGGGGAAGAATTCCACGTTCACTTCGGCACATTTTGACAAACATGACCTCCCCTCGCCGGGGTGGAGGGATTACGGAGAACAAAAGTTGGCCCATCGCCGCACCAGGGCTTAAGGCTATTGGGGCTCCAGATTAGAATATCTCCCAGCCTCCGGAGGAGATAAGAGAGACGCCACCATCAGGAGGACATAATGAACTCCTGATCTCCCACCGCCGAGGAACACGTGTGAAGTCTAAATCTTCAAAAACAGTCATGCAAATTTCTGGATCTTATTTTTTTTTCTCTCTTAAGCGTCTCGCAATGCTTAAAAACATGATCCGGGTCATCAAAGGTTTGGAGGAGGCTCCCTGCTCATTGTCTTCTCCTGCAGGAGGAGCGGCGGCGGCGGCGGCGGCTTCAGACCGCGCTGTTTGGTTGCTCCTTATTATCCCAGATAATTACAAATATGTCAGACGTGTCGCCGCGTGACGTCCGCTGACGCCGCGGCGGCGGCCAGCCGGGTGGCCGTGATGACACGGTGATACATCTCAGCTTCTCCCGCTCTCAATTAGCTCCCGGCGCTCCAGGTTAATGGAACTTTTGATTGGGGGAAACTCGGGGTTCCTGGGGGCCCGTCTTCCCTGTAGATGGGATGTATGGGGGGTCGACCCCGTCCTTATCTGCTGCTGCAGAAAGCCCAGCTGCTCCGCCGCCGACCACCGAGCTTCCTGACCTCCTGCTCGTTTGGCGTTTTAGCGATGAAAACGATCATCGTATTTTTCATCGTATTTTTTTTTTAACTATTACGTTTTGGGGTAGTACAAAGGAAGGAAGCCCTCGATGGTTCATCTGACTTACTGTCGCCACTGAGGAAGCCGTAGATCCTTCGTGTAAATGCGATAACTTTTATACTTACCTTAGTGCGAGGAAGGTCAGTCGTATATTTCTGACACCCTGGGGAGCATTTTACATTTCTTCTTACATTCTAGATCTTTTCTCCAAAAGTCTTCCAGAAATCATTTCTCAGCCGTTGGTCCCATCCCGTACAAATTTGGTACGTTTTTACGAAACACTGTTTTTAGGAATATAAATTTCTAACCGTTGGTTATTAAGTAATTTAGTCCAGATGAATCTTGTGTTTTACGCTAACAGTTCATGTTTTTACTCACTAGGGGGAGCTTTTAAAAAAAACTAAAAAACACGTCTAATCGTTGGATTTTAGTGCGAAATGAATTGACTAGAGCGGATCCATCTATAAAACATGTGGTTTGATCCAACAGTTAATTTTATTCCCAACCTTCTGACCGAATAATTCTATAGAATAACTTCTTACCTTCAGTTTCCCAGTGTTCATCAGCGGGACAACTTGTACAACGCATGGGAATGGGGACTTTTCGGGTATGTACACTTGCTGTCGGCGACGAGACTTGCTGTCGGTGTAGGTCATACTGTACCCACAAGGAGGAGCCGGTTACACCCCAACATAGACCTTACAGCGAGGAAGAACTGGATTGATTTTGCTGCGAGATGATTGTCCCGAGCAGAAAGAGACGGGATCAAAATAATGTTCAAGTTCTGGTTCGGGCCGGACAAAATGTTCAATTAAGAGGAGTGGGACGAAATTCCTCCCCAGTGAGGTCAGAGACGGACCTCCAGCGCTCAGAGGTAGAAGCTGAGGGGGGGATGTTACGATCAGGGGGTGGAAACATTTCCGGGCTGGTGGTTCAGGTGTTGGAGAACCTTTTCAGTTCCTGAATAAACATCTGTGTTTTTAACCTGACGGGTTCTGATTCTTTTTCCCCGCCGGCGTCTTCAGACAGTTTGGGGGGTAACCTGTCGGTTTCTGAGCGTCTCGGCGCCAATAAATGACCCGCAGAGACTCGCTGCTTCCTTCCTCGCCGGCTGGGCAGGGAGGTCAGCGAGATTACCGGACACACAGTCAGTGTAGCGTTCAGCAAACCTCCTCCGGCCAACAAAACCCGACCCGAATCACCGGCCCGCCGGGCCTCCTCCTCCTCCTCCTCCTCCTCCTCCTCGGTCTTTTCTTCCTCTAACCTCCACTCTCCACCGCATCACTGAGCCTCGCTCCGGTGTGTTTGCGCCATGTTGGAGGCGAGGTGACAAGAGAAAGATTCCTGTAATCCCCCCCCCCCAAAAAAAGGCTTAAGGTGGAATTGTCCTCTGAGGGGGAAAGCTGCCACCTCGCCTCCTTCCCCTCAGTTTACCTTCCTCGCCAAAAACAGAGGGGCGGGGGGGGGGTTCATCCGCACACACACAACCCTCCTGAGGAATGGCTGGCGAGCAGAGAAGAAATGCGCCCTGACAATCTCCCTTCCCCGCGGCGGCTGGATGCCAGAAAGGAGCGCCGCTCCTCCGCAGAGATCTTTTAGTGAAGATGCCAGCGATGAAGACGAGACGACTGCAGGACGGCGCCGTGTCACCGTGGATTAAACAGCCCTAAACTCTCCGTTATCAGATACTCCACGCAAAATAGGTCAGGCCGGCGAAACGGGAGAAAAAAACCCAAAAGAGGTGTGAGGGTCTGTCTTCAGGGTCTTTTGGCTGTTTGTGCCCCCCGACGCTGCAGGCATCCCCCCCCCACACACACACACACACACACACACACACACGCACACCCACACAGACACACACATAAACAAGTTGTTCACGTATTTATGCAAATGACAGTCACATTTATCCGCAGAGAGGAAAGATCCTCATGTTTACACTAATAAACCTACAATCATAATGATAATTAAATAATGACTATTTAAATATAGGATATTATTTTTTACCTTATTGTAAGATTTAATCTCACTATGATGTAGAAATGATATCTTAAATAGTCGTCGGGGTGTTTGTATGGAGGATATAAACATTATAGTCTATCTAATTATACTAAATATAACTATAATGAGTATACTGTAAAAAAACAAAAACACATTTACATTTAGAATCATGTTACATTAAAGTACTGCAGTGATATTAAGTCTGGAGGAAATTGGACATTTAAATACATAAATCTTACGAATAATCCACCCAAAGATGAGAACAGCATGTTTTTTATATCCTAGGGGCTGGCTTTGATGTCCATCTTTTCAGCCCTGTCCTTTCCTGTCCCTGCTGCTGCCTGGTGTGATATCAGGTCCATTTTCACGACAAAAAAATATGTCACATCGGTAGTGCTTTTATGTTCTTGTCTTTACCGATGACTTTTATGTCCTTTTCAGCAGTACTTGTTATGGTGTCCTGGCTTGACTGTTCGTGTCATGGGCATAGGCTTTGGTGTCCTTATCAGCAGCACTGGTTATGACGTCCTTGTCACGTCACAGACTTTGATGTCCTTTACATCCATGTGAACTTTGATGTTTTTGTCCTCAATATTGTAGATGCAGACGGTCCGTTACTTATATTATATTACATCGATTTATTTTCTATTATAGAATATTTATTTATACAATTTTGTAATTAGCTTATTTTTATTATTATTCTTGTTGTTGTTTGTTTGTTGTGTATTTTTTGTCAACACTAGTGTAAGACTAGAACGGGGCTACAAAGTTCTTAACACAATAAAACATTCACTTTAAAATCTGAACTGGATAAATTATAACGAAGAATTATTATTATTATTATTATTATCAGTTTATTCAAAAGACATAAAAGTGGGTTTGAAGAAGAGAAGTAAATTATTCAGTCGGGCTTTGATGTCTTATAATATTCTGACTAACTATTTATTCTGCTTCATTATTACCTTGAAGTTAATATTTTTATCTCTCTTTATGTATTTTATTCTAAGAAAAGCTCATAATGTGTCGTAACATTATTTTATTCCATTTTCTTCTTTCATTTTCTCGTTTGTCTTTTTTTTATCATCATTTCTTTCATGATCTACTTTCTTTTCTTCTTATCTTTTGTAAATAAAGCGTTTTAGTCTCTAGATCGTATTTTCCGAGGCTTTGCTTCATAAACCTGTTTGTGTTATTTTGAATAGAGTTTGATTGATTGGTTGGAGGCGGAGACAGGAAATGAAGCCGTTTGGTTTTTTTCACTTCCTCTCCCCCGTCTAACATTTATGGTATTTATAGATTTTGTTCTACTATTCACATAAATGTTGAAAAAGGACTGGATAGAAAACTTAAAAACCAGCTTTATGTTTCTTTCCTTCCCTGTTGTGGGTGGAGGTGTTTGTGGAGAACGGGTGGAGGAGTTACTGGAGGTCTCCGGCAGGACGGCGTCTCCTCAAAGAAGCTTCTGGTCTTTCATTGTGGATGGAAGGAAAAAAAAAAACGCAGAAAAACTTTCCTGTCGTCTTTGTCATCTTTCTCAACAAAAAAAAAAGAAGAAGAGAAAACGGCGCCGAGCCCGGCGTGAATAATTCAGCGGCTGCCCGGTGGAAGGCAAACAAACGGAATTAAACATGGATAGTTATGAGGCATAAATATGAACAAACAGCATCCAGAAGCATTAAGGAAACACGGAACGTCTGGCTGCGGAGCGACAGATGAGGACAGCGTCTTCGACTGGCTGGACGGCGGCGTTACCCCCGCCACGTCTCATCCGACCCCCTCAAATCCCCCCCCCCCCTTAAATGATGCGTGGCCTGTCAGAGAGAAACGCCGCCAAAATTACATTCAGGACTACAAAGCCTCCGTCCGAGGATTTCTCTGTCTGTGCGTTCGCTCTGCAAAAACAATAACTGGGATTCAGCCGCTGCAAATTGCACTAACCCCCCCACCACCACCACAACCCCCCGCCCCCCACCCCGTTCTCTCTCTGTGAATTATTAATGAGCTCGACCAAAAAAGACACAAAAAAGAGGAAGGGGCGAGAGAAATATCTGCGGCGTGCCCGAGCAGCGGAGAACGCCATAAAGCCGTAATTATGCCAGAGAATGAGAAATGGAACAAAGTTGTCGGGGGGGTGGGGGGTGGGGGGGGGGCGAAGGCAAGAAAGTGAAACTTAAGAGCTGGAAATTTTCGGCGGGATGGCACAATTAAAAACGGGAGATGAAAAACGGCGTTTGCGTCGTCTCCACCAGGTTCCATCTGCGTGACGCTGGAGAAATTATGTACGGAATCGAAAAACGCAAAAAAAAATGTCCAGCGTTTGTTTTTTCTGAATGTAAGTGTGAAGAATATGAAGAAGCAGCAGGAGTTTCCATGAAGTCCAGGCGAGAAGGTCCTGGAAGAAACACAGCAAATAAAAAAAAACAGAAAAAACTTCGATATCTGAGGTTCTGGAAGTTCTCCAGTGGAAAAATCCTCCAGTGATAATAAATAATACGAGTGTAACTAGAAAGTCACTCAGGATTACTTCACTGAGGTAAAGTATTAAATATATAAACGTTTTTCTGTTGGACTTCTGGACTCCAGTGACAATGAAGCGGGTCGAAAGAAGAAGAAATAAAGGTCACGGGTCGTTTGTTCTGACGATGTACCTCATCGCTGGACTGATGTGGTCATAGGTGATGTCATCATTTGGACACTTGAGGCCCGGCGTAGATTCCTTCACGGACGAGGTCAGACGTTCTGTATTTGACCTGAGGCCCGTCCTTCCACTAAGGTTCTGTTAAACCCAGCTGGTGGGTTTTTGTGCCGTGGACGTTCTACGCAGCAAATGAACATTCTGTCCTGAAAGTTGACGGACAAACAGACTTTGACGAAGAGGATAAGCTCTAGACAACCGGGCTGGAGTCTCTCCAGAACTGTAGGTCTTGGTTGTTCCAGGTCTCCAGTGGCTCAAAGAAGAGCTGCTGGAGCACAACAGTTAGCATCTACTAGCCATTGGTGGCTTATAGCAGTTAGCAGCTAATATCAGTAAGCATGTGTAGCTGTTAGTATATTATAGAAGCTAGCAGCTACGAGCAGAGAGCAGCAAGTAGCAGTTAGTAGGTAGTAGCATTTAGCAGCTTAGAGAAGAACGCACCAAGTAGTAGTTAGTGGCAGCTAGCAGCAGTTAGTAGCCAAAAACAGTTAGAAGCTAGTAACAGAAAGTAATCAGTAGTAGTAAGTAGCTAAGAGCAGCCAGCAGCAAATAGAAGCAAGCAGCTGTTAGTAGCTAAGTGTAGAAAGCGGCAAGTAGCAGTTAGCAGCTACTACCAAGAAGTAGCAGCTAGCAGCATTTGGTAGCGAACAGCAGTTAGTAGTTAACTACTATTAGCTTCTTGTAACAGTTGATAACTAATAGTGGTAAGCAGTTAATAGACGCTAGTAGCCATTGGTAGCTAATAGCAGCTAATATCAGTAAGCATCTTGTAGCTGTTAGTAGCTCATAGCAGTTAGCCGCGGGTAAGAGGGAACAACACGCTGTAGTGTTTATAACTGTAGACATAATTATTAATAAGAAACAGATTCTAAATAAATAATTATCTTTAATAATCGTTTATTATCTTCACAATGTGAAAAAGTATTTTTAGATGTTGAACACATGATGTGTCTCTTATATTTGTGTCTGTCTTTAATTTTAGAACTAAAATTGAATTAGCTTGTTGCTAAATCTGGTGAAAAAAACAGTTTCTTCGTAGAAACTCTGGATTTTATTTGTGTTCGGAGATAAATAAAGTTAAAACACTAAACCAACAACGTTTATCCCAAAATATCCAAATAAAATAAACACAATTATCAAATTGTCCAAAGATTATCAATAACACTTTAAATGAAGATCAGATGGGTTGTTTGTTTTTGAACACACACATACATACACACACATACACATGTACATACAGATACACACACATACATACACACACATACACATGTACATACACACACACACACATACATACACACACAAACACACACATACATACACACATGTACATACACACACACAGATACACACACTTACATACAAACACTCATGTACATACACACACACACACATACATGTACATACACACACACACGTAAACACACACACATACACACACACACAAATACTATAACTATCTGTGTTCTGTGTGTTGTGTCGCATGTTTTTTAAAGTGCCAGCCAGAGTATATCTCTCTCTCTCTCTGTCACACACACACACACACACACTCGGGGTTGGACCGAGGGCCTGGCACAGATCTTGGACTCACAGGAGGCAGCGGCGTCCCTCAGGGATCCATAACCAACCAAATAGCTCTGAGAGAGAGAGAGAGAGAGAGAGAGAGAGAGAGAGAGAGAGAGAGATGAGCTCACCCAGCTGGGCCTCGGCACACTGTGTGTGTGTGTGTCTGTATATTTGTGTGTTTGTTTCTGTGGATGTGTTTGTGCGTGCGTGTGTGTATGTACAAACGTGTGTATATTTTTTTGTGCGTGATAGTTGTGTGTGTGTGTTTCTTTGTGTGGGTGTGTATATGTGTGTTTGTGCGTATGTGATTTTGGGCGTGTGTGTATGTTTGGGTGTGTGTGGGTTTGTGCGTGTGTGTGTATATTTGTGTGTGATTGGTATGTGTGTGTGTAAATGTGTGTTTGTGCGTGTGTATATTTGTTTATATTTGGTGTGTGTGTATATTTGTGTGTGTGTATGTACATGTGTGTGTGTGTTTGTGTGTATGTTCATGTGTGTGTGTGTATGTATACGTGTGTGTGTGTGTGTGTGTATGTATACGTGTGTGTGTGTGTGTATATGTGTGTGTGTATGTATACGTGTGTGTGTGTATGTGTGTATGTATACGTGTGTGTGTATGTGTGTGTGTGTGATGGAGGACGGTGAACGTTGAGTGACGGGTCGATCAGCTGATCAGGAGGTAGTAAAACCTTTCATGTGTGGGAGACGGTGGCGGTTCTGATTTTCTCCTTCCTCTGGTGACGTGAAGGAAGTTTAACTGGAAAGATTTCCTCAAAATCAGGTGAAACACGGAAAAGTTTCATGTATTTAATGTCGTTAAAAGACTTTTTGTCAGATTCTTCTGTGATTTTTGACCCTTTAGTGTTTTTGTGATTTACTGCAGAAAAGCAGGAAGTCAAACATTTCCAAAAGTAAGTGGTCACCTGAACATCCCATCTTTATGAGCCTCTCGTTCCACTACGAGGAAAGACACGCCTCCTCCATCGCCGCCGACATCGGCGTTCTCTGGCGAAGACGTCACTTCACTCGGATGGTTGGATCGATGGCAGATCTATTTTTCATTCCTGTCACGGATAAACAGAACCGTCGGAATGGATCTGCCTTTTTCTCAGTTGTACGGGTCTCATCCTCTCTGTGACCCGATCCCTGTGGAAAATAAAGATTCTAATCTCCCGGATCAGGATCCGGATCCGGTTCCGGATCTGGACCTGCATCAGGATCCGGTTGCACATAAAGCATCAAGCATCATATCTGGGTATTTATTTTAACCTGCATACTCAAAGATGAAAGAATTGGACTGTTTGGATTTGAAGATGTTTCTCCTCTCATCTTCAGTTCTGAAGGTTCTTGGATGAACCGTCTTCAGGTCCAAACAGACGTCCAGTTGTTCCGGATTCAACCTTCAAGAGAAAAAGTGATCCGGATTCTGCTTCTGGTTCCTCTCAATCAAACCACGACTGTTTTTGTAACATCGTTCACAAAAACACTCTAAATATTTTCGGCGTCTAAATTAAAAGTTGACTTTGTGTTCCTACATTTTTGGCCTCATAAAAACCGAAAGAAAAAAGAAAACAACCTTTAGTCGTTAAACCGATTCTTTTGACGTATTCTAGGAGAAACATTTCTTGTTTTGGTTAAGGAACACTTAGCAGACCTTTAATCTCCCACTAGTTGATGAAGGGTCAAAGGTCATCGCATTTGCGAGGGAGAGACTCCGTCTACTCTTCTTCAGACCCGTTCACCAGTTTCCTGGTGCTGTTCTGCCCTCTAGTGGCCGCTGAGAGGAAGCGTCACAGTCGACCTGAACTCCAGAGGAAATCATGTTTAATTTAAAACCGATCGGCACAAAAACAACAAATAAACTTATTCTTAAGAGTTCAACCATGAAATATTCTGTCTAATCTTCATCAGCAGCTTCATCACACGGAGATGGTCTTTATTTCTCTCTTCTTATTAAGGTCTTTATGGAAAGTGTTGATCCAGAAGAAGGTGAAGGCTCGTCTGAATTTACCCACAATCCACCTGGATGACCCTCAGAGCTTCTGGGAGAATCTTCTTTGGACTGATGAGAAGAATGTTTGAAGACCTGGAATGTCGTTGGGATGATCTGCTCCTTCATCATCTCTGCTCTCTAACAGAAAGCTCTGAAGGACGAGGAGGGTCCGATTCGTCAGAGTGCCCCTCAAGTTCTGTGCTGTCAGCAATTTTTATTTTCGTGACGTCTGATAAACTCCGGGATCGTGTTTCTCTCGGATCCACGATCCTCCTGCGTTTGTGCATGAACCTGGACTGAGAGTGCGTCTCGGAGCTCCTCCTCTTCCTCTTCAAGGTCTCTCCGTTATTTCCAGCTCGTCTTCGCTCTGACTCGTGTCGCAGAATGACAAGGTAACGCAACTCGGGGGGGTCAGCTGTGTTACGGGAAGGAGAAAATCAATCCTGGCTGACAGTGTCTTCAGGATACTAGGACCTGAGTGGACCATGACAACTGCACACACACACACACACACACACACACACACACACACACACAGGGGAGAGTGTAGACTTAGATAAACACACAAACACAAGCTGCAACCAAATATAGCACACGCCCACCCCAGCTGCCTCCCTGTCTGACACAGATGACCTCTGTCAGCGCCACGCCGCCTGTCGGCTCGTCAAGGTGCATCAGGGAGACAAGGTGTCGCCCAAAAAGTTCATCAGCGACTAACTGGTTGTGAAAAGTTCAGGAGTTCAGTTCAGAGAGTCGGACCGTCTGATTGGCCGCAGGGACGAAGGTTTCATTCACAAATACGGAGAGAGAAAAGAAATGTCTGACCAGAGAGTTCTTCTGGGATGTGGAACCAAAGCTGAAGATCTAGATGTTCCCCCTCAAACAGAACATCACCTCTGACGGCTGGAGGTCCGCCTCTCATGTCAGAAGATTCTCCCGGAAGCTCTGAGGGTCTTCATGTTCTTCTGGGTCAGCAGCGGTTCTCCTCACCACTCTCCCACGATGCCATTTTGGCCCAGTGTCTGTTGGAGCCATGACCTCCGACCTTTATGGAGTTGAGAGACGCCAGCAGTCCATTGAAGGTTTTCTTTTGATCTTCTGTGACCCCCTTCAGCATGCTCTTTGAGGAATCTTGGGATATGGTCCACATCTGTGAAGGTTCACAAGTTCTCTTCCTTACCTACTTATAGGACCTACTATATTACTACTATATTACTACTATATTACTACTATATTACTACTTTATTACTACTATATTACTACTATATTACTACTTTATTACTACTATATTACTATTATATTACTACTATATTACTACTATATTACTACTATATTACTACTATATTACTACTTTATTACTACTATATTACTACTATATTACTACTTTATTACTACTATATTACTACTATATTACTACTATATTACTACTATATTACTACTATATTACTACTTTATTACTACTATATTACTACTATATTACTACTATATTACTACTATATTACTACTATATTACTACTATATTACTACTATATTACTACTATATTACTACTATATTACTACTTTATTACTACTATATTACTACTTTATTACTACTATATTACTACTATATTACTACTATATTACTACTTTATTACTACTATATTACTACTATATTACTACTTTATTACTACTATATTACTATTATATTACTACTATATTACTACTATATTACTACTATATTACTACTATATTACTACTTTATTACTACTATATTACTACTATATTACTACTTTATTACTACTATATTACTACTATATTACTACTATATTACTACTATATTACTACTATATTACTACTTTATTACTACTATATTACTACTATATTACTACTATATTACTACTATATTACTACTATATTACTACTATATTACTACTTTATTACTACTATATTACTACTATATTACTACTATATTACTACTATATTACTATTATATTACTACTATATTACTACTATATTACTACTATATTACTACTATATTACTACTATATTACTACTTTATTACTACTATATTACTACTATATTACTACTATATTACTATTATATTACTACTATATTACTACTATATTACTACTATATTACTACTATATTACTACTATATTACTACTTTATTACTACTATATTACTACTATATTAATACTATATTACTACTTTATTACTACTATATTACTACTATATTACTACTATATTACTACTATATTACTACTATATTACTACTATATTAATACTATATTACTACTTTATTACTACTATATTACTACTATATTACTACTATAGTAATATAGTAGTAATATATACCCTACTTCCTTACCCACTTACCTACCTACCTACTTCCTTACCCACTAACCTCCCTACCTACTTCCTTACCCACCTACCTACCTACTTCCTTACCCACTTACCTACCTACCTACTTCCTTACCCACCTACCTACCTACCTACATCCTTACCCACCTCCGTACCTACTTCCTTACCCACCTACCTCCCTACCTACTTCCTTACCCACCTACCTACCTACCTACATCCTTACCCACCTACCTACCTACCTACATTCTTACCCACCTACCTACCTACTTCCTTACCCACCTACCTACCTACCTACATCCTTACCCACCTACCTACCTACATCCTTACCCACCTCCCTACCTACTTCCTTACCCACCTACCTACCTACCTACTTCCTTACCCACTAACCTCCCTACCTACTTCCTTACCCACCTACCTACCTACTTCCTTACCCACCTACCTCCCTACCTACTTCCTTACCCACCTACCTACCTACCTACTTCCTTACCCACCTACCTACCTACCTACTTCCTTACCCACCTACCTACCTACCTACTTCCTTACCCACTAACCTCCCTACCTACTTCCTTACCCACCTACCTGCCTACCTACTTCCTTACCCACTAACCTCCCTACCTACTTCCTTACCCACCTACCTGCCTACCTACTTCCTTACCCACCTACCTACCTACCTACTTCCTTACCCACCTACCTCCCTACCTACTTCCTTACCCACCTACCTGCCTACCTACTTCCTTACCCACCTACCTGCCTACCTACTTCCTTACCCACCTACCTTCCTCTCTACCTATCGGTGGATGTAAACCTTTGAAGACCCTCCAAGGCACTTTTCTCTGAACCCCGTCCTTCGGTTCCCGAGGAGACGCGTGAAGACGGCCCCCCGTTGAGAGTACAGACGGGCCGACAGGACCGACCCTACACGCCCCCTCTGGGGTGGGCATTAAGCGGGAGCTGGAGAAGGAACACCTGTCCAATCACATGTAAAGTGTGTTCGGTCGTTTCAAACCTTCTGCAGAGAGGAAGCGTCCTCGTCTGCTCGCCTCCCTCCGAGGTTGTAATGTCTGCTGCTTCTGTGGCCAAACAGCGCCTGTAAGCACTGGCAGCCATTACACCCCCTCCCAGGTCATTGAGCATTCCCTGCTAGCTAATTACAACCGGGCCTTTAGTCGTCTGCCCCCCCCTCCTCCTGTCTGGAAGCACACGGGCGGGGGTTGCGAGGGGGACATATTTCTGACAAATGTGTCGTCTCCATAATTAGCTCTGAAGCAACATATGAAACATTAAACACGGCGGGCAGCGACGACAATCAAAACATTTCATTTGTTGTCAATTATTCATTACTTTGAAGGTTCTGAAGGGGTCGTTAATATGGAAATAAGCTTTCCACGCTAACAAGGTTGTAGTATCTGATTCCTAATCATCTTTTAGGCTAATATTTTCTCTTTCTTTCCCTCCGTTGTGATTTTTTTCCCTCTTCTTCATCAGACAAAAGCCATTTTTCGGACTTGGAAAGAAGCGGCTTTCATCCACTTCATCTCCTCGATGGGATTCTTTGATATTTCTGCTCGGCGCCGAATGAAGTCCAACCAACCAAAACTAATCCCAGCGATGTTCCCTTCATTTCTTTTTCAAGTTTCTCTCTCTTCACCTGGTTTTTAAAGTTCCTTTCCTGCACCTCATTAATGTGGGCCTCTTTCCAGGACCATTCGCGGAAGTTCCCCGCCCCCCCCTGTCTGGAGCTTCTCACCATTTAGTTCCCCTTCAATTAATTAACGGGATGAAAAGTCCCGCGCAGCAGCGCTCCTCTCCGCCGCCGCTACCTTTGCCAGCTGTCAAATTGGAGAGACACGGCCCGGAAAAATGAGCCCGAGGCTGGAGCTATTTAGGCTAATTAGCTTTTGATGCATGCAGCTCTCAATCACTGCTACCTGTCGACGCGTGACGGAACCCAACCGCCGGTGTTTCACGGAGGTAGGGTGTCGTTTGTTTGGACCAACCGGGAGCTGGAACCGACTTAAAGACTTTGGACTCTTACGCTGGAAGGTGGTCCACTGCTGTGAAGGGTCCCTGTTGTCCCAAGTCTTCATCGTTTGTAGAGAATGTGGATCCCTGGAGTCCCAGAACCTTAGAAATAGATTTGGAACCTGTCCCAGACTGATGGATGTCAATCACCTTCTAGAATTTCTCATGATTTTGGCATGGCGTTCTGCTGGTGAGACCTACTTTTAGTTGAAAATGGAGATTGTATGGACTTCAGAACCAGCCATCCGGGTCACACCACCCGTGTCGGCGGAAACGCCGGGCAGGAGGAACCGGGTGGATGTTGTTTTTTGACCGGTTTCAGATCGTGACAGCGGAGCGTCTCGTTCAGCATATTGATTGGGCAAAGTTTTAAATAATTATTTTTAATTAAGAGCCACAAAAACGCCAAACAGCAACTTTATTCTTTTTTTTATTTATCTACGGTACAAATAGATAAAATGGAGTAACGCGGTAGTAAATGGAGGACGCGGTTAAGCCACACCTCCTTTTGCTCCTGGAGCACATGGTGAGTAGGAAAAGAATATTTCAGTTTAAATACCTGAATGCATCAATAAATACTAAATAAACCTAAGAATACTCGTGTGCGTTATTTAGCCACTGATTTTGTCACTGTGATTTGAAGTAAAACACGAACGAACCACCGATTAACGGTATAATTACGGTTAAAGAAATGAACAACTTTATAAAGGTTTGTCAGATTCTGACTGAGGACAAGCGTCGTTCTCCAGCCACTTTGTCACGCCGCGTTTAGCTAGCACTGGATTTATACGTCGGTACAATCTTTATTTCCAACTATAATTTTAGCACCTACTAGAGAACCTGATCTCCTCCACAGACCCATCATCTCTATTCTACACAGTCTTTGGGGAACACCTCCCCCTCAAACAGAAGGAACTGAGGGTGGGATTGGACTCCAGAACCTTCTCTCTTTGAGGGGACCGGGCTACTACAGAGTGTTTCTCCACTAGTTTATTGTAAAGATGTTTCTTCATCGTCTTCGAGAAGTCCTCTCCGGTGCCGCAAGTCCGTTTGTCCTTCCCAGAATTCTGGCGGCCTTGCAGAAACATGGCAGCCCAACAGAGGAACAGCCCCCCTAGATACATCGGACTTATTTCATGCTAACGGGGGGGAAAAAAATCCCATTTATTCAAATATTCCCTTTAATTTTACAGACTGCACCTTTAAGAAGGATCCGGCACCGACGTCTGTTTTTGGATCAAACTTTTCTTCTCATGGAATCCTTTTTGGATAAAACTCGGCAGAGACTGGACTTCTTTGTGTTTTTTGTCCTCAGACAGAACTGGTGAACCCAGAGAGTCCAGAGTCGTCATTAAGACGGTAAATCTGCATACGGCCTCTTCTTTGAAGACTACAGTCACTTCAAGCTTCTTGTAGCCCAAGGAAAGACAAAACACGGCCTCTTTTCAATTATTTATTCTCACATCACCAGCAAAAGATGACAAATGCTAATTCTGGTCCATTCCCCAGCTGGGCATCCAAGTGCTCATTAGTTTTAAAGAAGGTTAATCCATTTAGGTTTTTGCATATTGATATGCCAATTATGTCTAATCGTGGAATAGGCATCCGTCAAGGTAATAGTGCATAAACACATGCAGGAACATTAGAGAGAAGTCAGCGTTATAATAAAGTAGGTGTTAATTGGTGAGGGGAGGACTGGCGGCTAACTCATGTGTGTAATGTACAGAGAGGGGGGGGAGGAAAAAAGGAGAGTTTCATCAGATTTTTCTATCCCCTGAAATCATAGAGTGGTTTCAGAACCCCAGGCTGAGAGAGATCCGTCGCGTCACGAGGTTCTGAGGCGGGAGGTGCTGCTCCCGATTGGACGAGCTCTAAAAATGTTATGTTCAAGAAGAAACGGTCTTAAAACTGGGCTTTGTCTTCATTTACTGTTACTTCTACTGTTACTTCTTCTTCTTCTATTGTTACTTCTTCATTTACTGTTACTTCTACTGTTACTTCTTCTTCTTCTACTGTTACTTCTTCATTTACTATTACTTGTTCTACTGTTACTCCTTCATTTACTGTTACTTCTTCATTTACTGTTACTTCTACTGTTACTTCTTCTTCTTCTATTGTTACTTCTTCATTTACTATTACTTGTTCTACTGTTACTTCTTCATTTACTGTTACTTCTTCATTTACTGTTAATTCTTCATTTACTGTTACTTCTACTGTTACTTCTTCTTCTTCTATTGTTACTTCTTCATTTACTATTACTTCTTCATTAACTGTTACATCTTCATTTACTGTTACTTCTACTGTTACTTCTTCATTTACTGTTACTCCTACTATTACTTCTTCATCTACTTTTACAACTTCTTCTAATGTTACTTCTTCTACTGCTACTTCTTCATTTACTGTTACAGCTTCTTCTACTGTTACTTCTTAACTTACTGTTACACCTTCTTCTTCTACTGTTACTTCTTCATTTACAGTTTACTGTTACTTCTTCATTAACTGTTACCTCTTCATTTACTGTTACTTCTAATCTTACATCTTCATTTACTGTTTCAACTTCTTCTCATTTTACTTCTTCATTTACTTTTAATTCTTCTAAAGTTACTTCTTCATTAACTGTTACTTTTTCTAATGTTACTTCTTCATTTACTGTTACTTATTCTACTGTAACTTCTTCATTTACTGTTACTTCTTCATTTACTGTTACTTCTTCATTTACTGTTACTTTTTCATTTACTGTTAGTTCTTCATTTACTGTTTCTTCTTCATTAACTGTTACTTCTTCATTAACTGTTACTTCTTCTACTGTTACTTCTTCTACTGTTACATCTTTATTTACTGTTACTTCTTCATTTACTGTTACTTCTCCATTAACTATTACTTCTTCATTTACTGTTACTTCTTCATTTACTGTTACTTCTACTGTTACTTCTTCATTTACTGTTACTTCTACTATTACTTCTTCATCTACTGTTACAACTTCTTCTAATGTTACTTCTTCTACTGCTACTTCTTCATTTACTGTTACTTCTTAACTTACTGTTACAACTTCTTCTTCTACTGTTACTTCTTCATTTACAGTTTACTGTTACTTCTTCATTAACTGTTACCTCTTCATTTACTGTTACTTCTAATCTTACATCTTCATTTACTGTTTCAACTTCTTCTCATTTTACTTCTTCATTTACTGTTACTTCTTCTACTGTTACTTCTTCATTTACTGTTACTTCTTCATTAACTGTTACTCCTTCTACTGTTTCTTCTTCTACTGTTACATCTTTATTTACTGTTACTTCTTCATTTACTGTTACTTCTTCATTTACTGTTACTTTTTCATTTACTGTTAGTTCTTCATTTACTGTTACTTCTTCATTAACTGTTACTTCTTCTACTGTTACTTCTTCTACTGTTACATCTTTATTTACTGTTACTTCTTCATTTACTGTTACTTCTTCATTTACTGTTACTTCTTCATTTACATATTTAACAACATGCACAACGTGTCCTTCATGTCAACATGGAGGAACTGAACAGGAAGTCACCTGGCAGGATGTGACCTACCAGGATGCAGTCCCTCCAGGAAGTCGCAGGTTCAAGTGAGTTACAGTAATTAAGGACAAAACTATGATAAAAGGACATTTTTTTACATTGTGGTAGTGAAAAAAACTGATATGTCATAATATTTCAATAATTGTTGGGTGATATAGTATTTATACACGGAGGTTAAGTATCATGGGTGGAGCGATGAGTGGAGTATTCTTGACTTACAGTAAACACTAGAAGCTCCGTTTTCCCATTCTTTCTGTGCACCTGAAAGCATCCATTCCTTCAGACTAGGATGTCTGGACACTGGATTCACATCTGGAACCTGGTTGGTTTGTTTGATTATTGGTTTAAAACTAAAAAGGTCAGACCAAGAAAACATTTATAAATTCTTTATTATTATTATTATTATTATTATTATTATTATTATTATTATTATTATTATTCTCATTCATTTATTTTAGGTTTAAGGAGGGATGGTGGATCAGGAGAAAGGGGGGAAGACCAAAGAGGAGGTTTCCAGATGTGGTGAGAGAGGACATGCAGTTGGTTGGATCCTCCGACCCTTAAAGGAACAGCAGAAAGAAGAAGGTTAGAAAAGATTCCGTACAGAACAGCCGTTTTTAACAAGTCTATAACTGACAACTAGAAGGTCAAAGTTCGCGGCTGAGAAGATTACCCAGATCCCATCAACCCCCTCAGATCTCTTCACTCATTGGCCGCTGGCAGCCAGAGCCAATCCCAGCATCTCCACGAAGCGATGGACGTCGCTGAAGGTGTTGTAGAGCGGCACCGGGGTGATCCGCAGAACGCTGGGCTCCCTCATGTCGCACTGGAGCACAAGGACAGAGCGGGTTTCAAACCAACAACCTTCTCGTCAGAAACTTTAAATCACTATTCCTCAGAATTATAACACAGTTTCGGACTTCAGACTCACTTAACATCAAATGTTGTACTTGTGGTGGGAATTTTTACATTTTGGTAATGGACGTACAAAATTACTCACTTCCTGTTTGACTTACGTCTACAAAATTCTATAAGCAAATGAATCATAAAAACAATGTTGTTTTAAAAAGTCGGTGGGCATCTCGACCTAAACCCATCGGGGTAGTTATCTATTTAGAATTTTGTGTCACTTTTTCACTATTTCCTATATCCAAATCGGTCCCACAGCGCCCCCTAGGTAACTTTAAAGGAGTAGTTCATGCTCTATATTTCTCCTTGAAGATTTGGAACTAACGTTTATTCTATTAAGATCTGCAAAAAAACAAGAAGCCAGCAATTTAAAAAAATAAGGTAGTTCTTGAGTTTTACCGGCTGATTCTGAAACACAAAACTTCATAATATTATAAGAATTTAGTAAAAACTTTCAACTCTTCTACTGGAGGATTTTGTTTTTAACTTGTTATAAGTTAAAAACACCTTCCACGCCCTGCTGGCAAGGCCAATTTATTTGGTTGGTTTCTTTTGTGTCCGGACCCGAGAACCATCTTGTAGACCATAAACTTGAGAGTCAGGGTCTCTACTCACAGCCACGCCCCTTTTCTCCAGCTCCTGGAAGACCTTCAGGATGTGGAAGGAGAAGGAGAGGGAGAGCTGGCAGCCTCTCTGCTCGGGGTCAGACGGCGTGATGATGCGGACGTGAAGTTTCTGAGCCTGGCTCGGGTCCTTGGAGTAAAAGAACTGGATCAGGTTCTCCAGGTAGCCGGTCAACAGGACGGCCTTCCTACGGAGGGCCTGCATGCTGGTCAGGTGGAACACCTGAAATAACAATGTTGAGGATGGATGGTCCAGGTTCACACAGTGAAACAGTCCAGGTTCATACAGTGAAACAGTCCATGTTCACACAGTGAAACAGTCCAGGTTCACACAGTGAAACAGTCCAGGTTCATACAGTGAAACAGTCCATGTTCACACAGTGAAACAGTCCATGTTCACACAGTGAAACAGTCCAGGTTCATACAGTCAAACAGTCCAGGTTCACACAGTGAAACAGTCCATGTTCACACAGTGAAACAGTCCAGGTTCACACAGTGAAACAGTCCAGGTTCATACAGTCAAACAGTCCCGGTTCACACAGTGAAACAGTCCGGGTTTTTACAGTGAAACAGTCCAGGTTCCTACAGAGAAACAGTCCAGGTTCATACAGTCAAACAGTCCCGGTTCACACAGTGAAACAGTCCGGGTTTTTACAGTGAAACAGTCCATGTTCACACAGAGAAACAGTCCAGGTTCACACAGTGAAACAGTCCAGGTTCATACAGTCAAACAGTCCAGGTTCACACAGTGAAACAGTCCAGGTTCACACAGTGAAACAGTCCAGGTTCACACAGAGAAACAGTCCAGGTTCACACAGAGAAACAGTCCAGGTTCACACAGAGAAACAGTCCAGGTTCACACAGTGAAACAGTCCAGGTTCACACAGAGAAACAGTCCAAGTTCACACAGTGAAACAGTCCATGTTCACACAGTGAAACAGTCCAGGTTCACACAGTGAAACAGTCCAGGTTCACACAGAGAAACAGTCCAGGTTCACACAGTGAAACAGTCCAGGTTCACACAGACAAACAGTCCAGGTTCACACAGTGAAAAAGTCCATGTTCACACAGTGAAACAGTCCAGGTTCACACAGAGAAACAGTCCAGGTTCACACAGAGAAACAGTCCAGGTACACACAGAGAAACAGTCCATGTTCACACAGTGAAACAGTCCATGTTCACACAGAGAAACAGTCCAGGTTCACACAGAGAAACAGTCCATGTTCACACAGAGAAACAGTCCAGGTTCACACAGAGAAACAGTCCATGTTCACACAGAGAAACAGTCCAGGTTCACACAGTGAAACAGTCCATGTTCACACAGACAAACAGTCCAGGTTCACACAGTGAAACAGTCCAGGTTCACACAGTGAAACAGTCCAGGTTCACACAGTGAAACGGTCTGGAGTGTTTTTATCTCTCTGTGAGGTCCGGTTTGCTGCTGTACCTCTAAACTGGCCTGCAGGGTGCAGACCAGCAGGAAGGGCTGGTTGGCGAGTCTGAAGCCGTTCACTCCAGGCTGCAGTCTCAACTCTGAGGATCAGAAAAAGGCACAAGTGTAAAGTCCAGTAGCACCACTAGATGGCAGCGAGATCACACTGACACCACAGTCTTCTTTTTACCGTTGTCCATCTTGAAGCGGCTCTTGTACTCGTGACCCCACCATCCCGTCAGCCTGCAGGAGACGGAGACGGGACAGGAAGTGGAGAAGACGGACAGGAAGTCTGTAAACCCTGCTTCTAGAACGGTGTAGTAGTGTAACACATTATGACTGAACTTTAAGTCCATATTCATCATAATATTTGCAGTTTCACCTAAATTGAATCATATTTTTTAAATGAATATTTGTAAATGAGTTATTTTTCTACAATTATTCTTATCTCACTGAGTAAAACTGTCAATCAAATGGCTGATCGATTGAGTCCGGCTGATCTGACCCCAAGTCCGTCAGCTCGCCCTCTGGTGTGTCTGTATGCCAGATTCGATTACTTCACTTCCTCTCTGTGGATAAACACGAATCCCCTCAGAATCCATTATTAACTCATTAAAGTAAAATGAACCAAAATGAATGTAGTTCCTAAAATATGAAGCAGCGTCTCTGCAGCAAACAGGAAAACAAACTTCATCTAAGAATGAGTCAACAGTCAACCTGTTAGCAACAACAACAGCATGAAAGCTTTGATGAAAGTACTTCAAAACAAAAGGCATCACTTCCTGGTTGTTTCATGTAGAGTTTTATACAAAATATATGAAAGGATTGTTGACTAAAGCTCCAAAAACAAAACCGGACAGACGGAGAAAGATCGTTCGTATAATAATGAAAGAATAAAAATGTAAAAAAAAGAATAAATGAAAAGGATAAAATGTTAAAATTTTAAAACATGCGCCATAATTATTGACACCTCTAGGATTAAAAACGAAGTGAAGAATATTTCCAGTCCTGTTTTATATTTCTATCTTCACTTCACAGGAAGAACAGGTACTTCCTGTTTGACCGGGGTATAAATATGAGTTGACACGGGTCTGATTCTCTCTGAGGTTCTTCACGATGATGAAGACCAGAGAACACAGCAATGAGGAGCAAAGAAAAGTTGTAGAGCTGAACAAATCTGGCATTGGAGACAAGAACATCTCTCAGCAGTTCAAAGGTCAGTTTGAACAGTTAGATCAATAATGAAGAAGTTTAAAGAGACTGGAGATGTTAGACATCAACCTGGAAGAGGACGTGTCTGTAAACTGACCCCACAGACTGTGAGGAGGATGGTTTGACTGGCTAAAGACTCTCAAAGGATCACAGCTAGAGAGGTCAGAGGTCACATGAATCTTGGGGTCAGAAAGTCTCCCCAACCAGCATCAGATGGCGCCGACACCAACACCAGCTGTTTGGGAGGGCAGCAAGAAAAAAAAGCCTCTGCTGTCGTCCACACACAAGCTAATGCTGCTTCAAGCTAACGCTGCTACAGTTTGACAAACACCACTGGGACATTCACTGAAACAAGGTCAGAGGTCAGATGAGACCAAAGTAGAGATTTTTGGTAACAAACATCTGAGATGGGTGTGGCCTAGCAAGAAAAAAAGCCATAGCGAAAAGCCTCTCATACCCACTTCGAAGTCTGGTGGTGGATCTTAATGCTGTGGGTCTGTTTTTCTTCCAAAGGTTCTGGACATCTTGTTAAAGACATGGTTCCATGGACTCCATCAAACACCAGCAGATACTGGATGAAGACCTAAAAGCCTGTCAGGGACCTTAAAGTGGGTCGTGGTTGGACCTTCCAGCAGAACAATTTTCTGAAGATCACCTCAACATCAACCCAAGAATGGTTCAGAGGTCACAGAATAAAGGTTCTGTCATGAACTTTATGTCTCCATGTTAGATTTATTATTATAACGTGTTGTGTCGCCATGGCAACTCAGACGCTCCGCCCCTTCTCGCAGGTGCGGTGAGAAAAGAAGGCGCTGACGTCAGCCGATCAAGTCCAGACCCTGGCAAAATCTCTGACGCGTCAAAAAACCTTTCCATCATCAGACCCATGTATGGGGGCTGCTTATCGGCCGTCGTGACCCCGCGTTAACTGCGCATCAAATGACTGACGCGGTCAGACGGCCCGGCGGTTCCTGTGGCTCATTTGCGAGCGAACATCGGGTTCAATATCGTACAGTGTCCCACCGGCTTTAGAGCGGTCCACTGGTGATCGGAGCTTAGAACCAGAAACCTTTGTAGGTGCGTGTGAGCGGCGTGGAGGAACTCACGCAGGTCTGATGGCGTGTTTGTGCTTCTCGTGGATAAACGCACCAGCAATTCCTCCGGCACCTGAATTCAGATACTGCGGGAAGAAAGTCACCGTCACCCAAACATGAAGGTTCACAGTCAGTCAAAGAATCAGAGAGCAGGTCCCGTTGGCTCACCTTGTAGGTGCACCAGCAGGCAAAGTCGACGCCCCAGTCGTGCAGCTTCATCTCCACGTTTCCGGCGGCGTGGGCGCAATCAAAGCCCACGTAGCAGCCCTGAATAACAAAGAGGAGAGGATTGTCTTTGGTTTAGGTCTTTCAACTCCGTGGTTCTTTACAGAACTGCTTTGGTGCAGCGGAGGAGGGGGTGGGGGCATCTCAGAGGGGTCCAGGTCCAGACTTTGACTAGGAGCCATTCGAAGGTGGACTTCCGTTTAGGGTCATTTAGGATCTCCATCAGAAGCAGGCTG
The DNA here is from genome assembly GCA_037951165.1 of Lophius americanus. Classification (NCBI taxonomy): domain Eukaryota; kingdom Metazoa; phylum Chordata; class Actinopteri; order Lophiiformes; family Lophiidae; genus Lophius; species Lophius americanus. The sequence goes on from JBBDHG010000186.1 coordinate 220,427, forward strand.
GCCACTTCCTGTACACAGTTGTGTAGGGCACCAAGCTCTTGAGGGGGCACCATCAGTCGGGGGCCAATGCATGGTGGTCTCACAGTGTCAATAATACTTGAACCGCGGGCAAAGAAGACCGTCGGGCTTTTACTCTAAGACCGTCCGGTTCCTGCAGCCTGTTGGCCTGATTGACTGCAATCGATAAAGTTTTGTTTGAAAGCTCCTCTCTGCTAGAGATCAGAGTCCATCATCCGTGGTTCTGGTCCTGAAGCAGCAGATCATCTCCTAAACGTTCCACCTCCACCTCCATGTTGGACCGTCGGTCTGATGTTCTTCTGGTGGAATGCTGTGTCTGGTTTCCACCAGATGGAACTGGACCCTCGTCTTCAAACGGGTCAACTGTTACACTCATCAGTCCAGAGAAGATTCTCCCAGAAGCTCTGAGGGTCATCAAGGTGTGTTGTGGGTAATTCCAGCGGTGCTGGTGATGCAGAGAAGCCAACTTCCTGCTTCTGCAGATGGTGGACTGAACAACTTTGAGTGAAAGGATTCTTTGGTCTCACCTTCCTGTGACCCGCCTCCGTGATGGCGGCCATGTTGAACAGCTGACCGGTGTAATAATGGACCCCGCTGAACATCACCACGGCGATGGAGTCGCCCTCCTTCTCGATCACCTCCAGGATGTCCTCCGTCCTCAGAGTGTCTTCTCCCTGAACAGCATCAGATTGATCAGTTCCTATGTTCTTCTGACATGAAGATGAAGATGAAGAGAGAGGAGCACCCATACCGGTCTGGGTGCTACCAGCACCATGCTCTCCTTCGGGTCAAACCCTCGAATTCGGATCTGGGACTCGACAGCGTACTGAGGACGGGAGAAAGAATTATGGGAAAAGAGGAACTTAAATGTTAATAAATGCTTTTCGATGCACCTGGAATATTTAATTCAACCTTTAACCCCGCTGCGTTTACGGTTACAAAAAAACTGCCATGTCTTAGTTCCCTTCTTTCTTGTGACGGACCGCGCCGCCAATAATCCACTGGACTAGCTGTCTGCCAAAGTTCATCACTTCTACTTCTGTAGGTTTAGCTCAACTCAAGCTCTGCCCGCTGTTTGTGGAGATCGATGCAGCAGTTTTTTCACAGTAAGGGGAACGATTAAAGAAACATACATTTCAGCGTGAACTCACTGGACTTGTATGTTTCTGCGGTGAATGCGTCTGGAAACAGTCCAATCAGGAGGACGATACAGTGATCAGCCACAACATTAAGACTATCTGACTGATATTATGTGGTTCTTCTGAGGGGTCAGAGAACACTGGGTAGCTTTCCCTCCTCATGCGTCAATGAGCCTTCAGGTCACCGGTTCTCCTTCTTTGGACACCTTTAGTAGGTGCCAACCCCTGCAGATCAAGAACACCCAGCAAGATTTGCAGTTTTGGAGATGATCTGGCCCAATCCTTTACCCACCACATTATGTCGAAGTCAGTCAGATCCTCACGTCCATTTTCACAATAAAATGTTAATTTGCAGCCAAACATATTCCACCCACTGACAGGTAACTATGGTAACCAGATAATACATCCCACCCACTGACAGGTAACCATGGTAACCAGATAATACATCCCACCCACTGACAGGTAACCATGGTAACCAGATAATACATCCCACCCACTGACAGGTAACCATGGTACCCAGATAATACATCCCACCCACTGACAGGTAACCATGGTAACCAGATAATACATCCCACCCACTGACAGGTAACCATGGTAACCACATGATATACTCCACCCACTGACAGGTAACCATGGTACCCAGGTAATACATCCCACCCACTGACAGGTAACCATGGTAACCACATAATATACCCCACCCACTGACAGGTAACCATGGTACCCAGGTAATACATCCCACCCATTGACAGGTAACCATGGTAACCACATAATATACTCCACCCACTGACAGGTAACCATGGTACCCAGGTAATACATCCCACCCACTGACAGGTAACCATGGTAACCACATAATATACCCCACCCACTGACAGGTAACCATGGTAACCAGATAATACATCCCACCCACTCACAGGTAATTAAATAATCATTGCTATTCAGACTCTGCTTGTCGGTGGTTTTAATGTTATGGCCAATGGTGAATGACTGACATTAAGATATTTGTTATTACAGCAGATGATATCTGATAATTATTCAGTCAGGATGTATTTGGGGCTTAAAGTCTTCGGGGTTAGCCAGAGATCAGTGGTGTTGGTGGCGGTGACTGATGACTCCGCTGAGACTGATGATGGTGAAAGTTTGTGACCCTGCATAGACCAGGTGGTGATTTGGAGGCGGGTAGGAATAGAGCTTTTGGACCTTTTTGACCGCTTGGCGTTGGCGAAGTTTGCAATCGCCGGAGTTTCTGCTGGTTCCCTCAAAAACTGCTGGAAAACCGCCAAATCAGCACAAATAGAGTTTCTGTGATCCGGAGGCCTCTGGGACACCAACTGTTTGGCTAACTATGATGATATAACTATGTAAATGTTCCCCGCTAAACCGCCCCGGCATCGATATTCTGGCCGTTTTCTTATCTCAAAGGGTTGAGGTTACACAAACACGGGTCCGGGTTAACTGCCTGCCGTACTCACGTGGTCCGAGGGGAAGGCCTTGTCCTCCAGGAGGATTTTGTGCCGGGCAGCTGTGGGTTTGTAGAAGGCGAGCTGCAGAACATCACAGTCACAGACGGTCGGATCAGAACCAGGAGGCTTCAGTCAAGTTTTTTTTACACATTCTTTCCTCCGGTTAGTTTGGACTGAATGAACGTGAAAAGTTGAAGTGTGAGATTGAGAGTCTGACCATGAGGAGATGAAGATTAACAGTCAGTCCGTTCATCACAGCCACTTCATCACGTCTGGCTCCTGGAAGAAAGGACAAACCTCCACCATCAGCGACTCATGCTACCTTCATGACGGGTGACCCCCCCCCCTCATTTATAGGCTTATAACCGCGGCCCCGTTTATAATGTCTAACTACATTTGGCTGAAGTGTTAAGAAGTGTGAATCATAGTTAATAGTAATATAATGTTATATTACTTTTATCTTTATTATCATCCTGGGATCCTGCTGGAGAAGAAAGTGGATTATAGGTGATCTCATTGATGCTTCTTCACCCGTCTCTCTCTCTCTCTCTCTCTCTCTCTCTCTCTCTCTCTCTCTCTCTCTCTCTCTCTCTCTAGCTATCTCTGTCTCTCTTTTCTCGCTTTCTCTTCTCTTCTCTCTCTCCTCCTCTCTCTGTCTCCTCCTCTCTCCGTTCACTTCTCTGTCTGGGTTTTCTCTCTCCGCTCTCTCTTTTCTCTTCTCTGCTCCTCTCTCTGTCTCTCTCTCTTTCTCTTCTGTCTCTGTCTCTTCTCTCTCTCCTCCTCTCTCTCTCTTTTCCTCTCTCTCTGCTCCTCTGTCTCTTCTCTCTCTCCTCCTCTCTGTCTCTCTCTCTCTTTCTCTTCTGTCTCTGTCTCTTCTCTCTCTCCTCCTCTCTCTCTCTTTTCCTCTCTCTCTCCTCCTCTCTCCGTTCACTTCTCTGTCTGGGTTTTCTCTCTCCGCTCTCTCTTTTCTCTTCTCTGCTCCTCTCTCTCTTCTCCTCTCTCCTTCCTCCTGTCTCTCTTCTCACTCCCCTCCTCTCTCCTCCTCTCTCTCCTCCCTTCTCTTCTTTCTCTCTGTCTTCTCTTCTCTCTCGCCAGTTTCTCTCTCTCTTTCTAACTCTCTCTCTCTCAGTTTTTTTATTATTCACTCGCTCTTCACTCTCTCTCTTTCTCTTTTCTCTTTCTCTCTCTCTCTCTTCCTCTCTCTCTCTCTCGGTTCCCCTGTCTCTCCTCCTCTGTCTCTCTATATTTATATACGCTGGTATACATTTACTTTTAATGGACTGATTCTTTTTATGACAGTTATTAAACATTTTTAACACCCATGAATCCCGTAGATTTTATTTTGTATTAGGGTCAGACGGCTGAAGGAAACACAAATACCTGCAAACTATTTGTCCAGGACAAACTGAGTAGTTCTAGTAGTTCTTGTAGTTCTAATGGTTCTTGCAGTCAATCATTCAATCTTTATTTATATAGCGCAAATTCACAACAACAGTTGTCTGAAGGTGTTTCCAGAAAGATCAGGTCTAGACCAAACTCTTTATATAATTATCTACAGACCCAACAAATTCCTCCTCCAGCAGCACCTGGAGACAATGGCGAGAGAAAAAACGGGCCTTTAACGGAAGTTTAGTTCTAGTAGTTTAGTTTATAGTAGTTCTAGTAGTTCTAATGGTTCTAATGGTTATAATAGTTCTAGTAGTTCTGGTAGTTTATTGGTGTTCTGTTAGTTCTAATGGTTCTAGTAGTTCTAGAAGTTTATAGCAGTTCTAGAAGTTTATAGCAGTTCTAGTAGTTTATAGTAGTTTATAGTAGTTTAGAGCAGTTTATAGTAGTTTATAGTAGTTTATAGCAGTTTATAGCAGTTTATAGTAGTTTATAGTAGTTCTGTTAGTTCTATAAGTCTATAGTAGTTTATAGTAGTTTATAGTAGTTTATAGTAGTTTATAGTAGGTTATAGTAGTTTATAGTAGTTCATAGTAGTTTATAGTAGTTTATAGTAGGTTATAGTAGTTTATAGTAGTTCATAGTAGTTTATAGTAGTTTATAGTAGGTTATAGTAGTTTATAGTAGTTTAGAGCAGTTTATAGTAGTTTATAGTAGTTTATAGCAGTTTATAGCAGTTTATAGTAGTTTATAGTAGTTCTGTTAGTTCTATAAGTCTATAGTAGTTTATAGTAGGTTATAGTAGTTTATAGTAGTTCATAGTAGTTTATAGTAGTTTATAGTAGTTTATAGTAGTTTATATCAGTTTATAGTAGTTTATAGTAGTTTATAGTAGATTATAGTAGTTTATAGTAGTTTTAGTCGTTGTATTAGTGCTTGTAGTTTATAGTTTAACACTTAAACACTATTTTATTACCTTTTGTTTGGTTGTGAAATCGGCGCCATGGCAACAGCTGATGTCAGTATGTGTGATGGCGGTTAAGAAGTTTCTTCAATAATAATAATAATTATACATGTAATTTATAATAAAACACCTTGTTTACTGATGTTTTGGGTTCTGTGCATGTTTGGATCAGTATTAACTTTACTTTTTGTTTTATTCTTCGTCACATGACCTGGATTTGCTCGTCTTCTCTGCCGTTTTCATGAGTGGTAATCTTGATATCGTCATGACTTAGACCAGGAATGACTCTGAATCTGCTGGTTTGTCTGAAGTCCCTTCAGGTGGACTCTGGACCCTGGCCCAAATACCCCCTTGGTTGAGAGAGGACAGCTACCTGGACTCCTCCCACCCCCCTGTCTCCCGTTTTAATTCAGACTGAGGTCGTCTTCTGTGGCAATAAGTTAAAGAAAGACGATTAAAAGGTAACATATTAAGGGATTACATTTCCCTGCAGATCCAGAGTCCTTCATTCTTCTTCTCTCCACCTTTAGGTTCTCCTCCACCTGCTCCCTGCTCTCCCTACAGATCACAACCTTCTCCACCAACACCATAATCCATGGAGACTCCTGGATGTCCTCATCTGCTGACCAACATAAGCAATACTTTTTTGTTTTTACAAAAAAACATGATTTCCATTCCTCGAAACTTCCATGGATCATTTTCAAACCTTATACCTGCATCCACCTTAGTGCGAGGAAGAACAGGAGGGATTTGGGTAAAAGTTGGGTTGTATGTTTCCAACACCAGGGGGAGCTTCATCTCCAAATGATATCAACAATAATTTCTTTAACGGTCAGAATGATCGACTCTAGATCTAACGTGTAAATATTAGATTTTACTCCAACACTTCTTATTTTACCCACTAGGGGAGCTTCTTTCTTCTTTCTTCTTCTTTTCTTAAAAAAACTGTTTTCAGTACTTTTTAATGGATCATAGCGTGAGGAAGAACTGGAGTGATTTTTTTCGAAACCGTTAGTCCGGTTTAGTCCAGATGTGGCGCTGATGAATGGACTCGAGGACATCGGTCCTATTCAGCCTTATATTAACCTCTTGTCTTAAAAAGAATCTTTCTTAATGTCTTTATTTTTGTAATTCGTCCCCATGCTCTCCATTGTTTGTGTATTTAACGACCCTGTTGCTGAAATGTTCCGTATAAATATAAATAAAGTTGTTTACTCACCAACGATGTTCCCCATCAGCTGCTCAATGGTGTTCTCGGCCCACGCCCACGGGCGAGACCCCTCCACGTGACCATGATGGCCCCTGTGACACGTTCACATCTTTAACCTTCAATGTCCTCACCGGGAAAAAATACACTACTTTTTTTTTTTTATTATTCTTTCCACAGGAAACAAAAACAAAAAAAAAATGTAACAACATGTAAAATTATTTCATGATCAAATTTAGATTAGCTGCTTTTTTTTTAAAAACCCTTATTAAACTTTTTTTTGGTTTTATAACGTGACATAATTGTATATCTTCATTTAGTATATACTATTTAGTATATCTTCATTTTTAGTCACCTGTAGAATATAAATTTCCCCTCTGGGAATAAATCAGACTTTCTACGATCTAAACACGTTCAGTCAGGCGTCGCTCCACCAAACATCTGAGCGGGGCGTTGAAGGGTCGTGGGACAAACAGAACTCCACTCACATTTTGCTCCACTTCTCCAGCTCCTCCTCGATGTACTTCCTGGCCCGTTTGGGCATCAGGCCCAGAGAGTTTCCCACCAGGTAGATGCAGTCGTCGGTTCCGTCCACCAGGGAGAGATCCGCTGCAGGAGCGTCCCAGAAGAAGACACGACGGTTTGTTTGTTTGTTTTGATTTAAAGGTGCAGTCTGTCGGGTTTAGGGGCATCTCTTTGCATACATGGAATAAAACGGGTCGTTTTTATATAGTGTATAATCTCCAGAGGAGGCGGGGCCCCTACAACGGAGCCCGCCATGTTTGTACCCCAGCCTAGAACCGACAAACGGAACACTGGCGTTACAGCGAACATAAAAACCTTCACCTCTAAGAAACCAACGAAGAAGAAGAGGATGATGAAGAAGCTGTTAATGGATAAAGATTTTCTGTTGTGTCACGTTTGTGTTTTCGTAGTTAGTATTTTGTACGAGGAAATGCGACGTAGCGTGAAAACTCGCAGTCAGAAATGAGAGAAATTGAAGATCGAACTCGTGAAACCAGTGAGAATTTAGAATGCCCTCATGAAAACCCTCCGCGGTGCGACCCGGTCGGTGCATTCAATCTGCGTCCGGCTCCGAGGCTAGAAAACGGTTTGCCGATAAAAGGCGTATCGGGACTCCAGCTACGAAATTCACAACGTCCAAACCTCCCCGCCAAAACCTCGCCGCTATCTACGGCTGTTCCGATGGCGTGGCCACCACAGATTCTTGGACAGGAAGCTAAGGCGCAATCTGAACTTCACCACTAGGTGTCGCTACATTATAAACACTGGACCTTCAACGGTTCTACTCACAAGGAGGCATATCCGCAACTTTGGGAATCACAAATTGTTCCCTGAGATGTTTCAGCTCATCGTGTTTGTCCAGATACGCAGCCACGTCTTTGGAGGTGGGACTGCAGCCCAGCAGGTCCGAAACCCGTCTCAGGGTTTCTGACGGAGATAAGCCACGAAACTGGTCCATCTCTGAGGTTCTGAAAGGACATTTTAAAAGATTACGTTAGCTTGAAGCTAACTAACCTGAGCCGCTGAGTTAGCCGGCAGCTCCAAATCCACGATAAACAGATTCTGCTGCTCAAGAAACATCGGATAAAAACACGTCTGTGTTTTCCATCTGAACTTATTGTAAACTAATTATTTACTACTTTTTAATTTTTCAAAATTGAAATCATAACAATAAATCAATTAATTATTTAATTAAGGATTGAAGATGCGTGTAATTAATCATAATATTATTTAAATGTTTAATGTTATATACATTTATTTTAACCATTTATTTGATATTAATATTTATATCTATATATTATAGTTATATAAATAATAAGTTTTGAGTTAAGTTAAGTTAAGTTAAGTTTGAGTTTTTCTCAGATATACATTTAACAAGAATTTCAAATAAACACACATATATATATATATATATATATATATATATATATATATACATGGGAGTGTATAGGAGTGGATGTGTATATATATGTGTGTGTCTTTTTATTTTATATAATATAAGAGACTTTATCGTTTGGACCTGTCTATAAACAGATATTAGCATGAGAGACTTTATCGTTTGGACCTGTCTATAAACAGATATTAGCATGAGAGACTTTATCGTTTGGACCTGTCTATAAACAGATATTAGCATGAGAGACTTTATCGTTTGGAACTGTCTATAAACAGATATTAGCATGAGAGACTTTATCGTTTGGACCTGTCTATAAACAGATATTAGCATGAGAGACTTTATCGTTTGGACCTGTCTATAAACAGATATTAGCATGAGAGACTTTATCGTTTGGAACTGTCTATAAACAGATATTAGCATGAGAGACTTTATCGTTTGGACCTGTCTATAAACAGATATTAGCATGAGAGACTTTATCGTTTGGACCTGTCTATAAACAGATATTAGCATGAGAGACTTTATCGTTTGGACCTGTCTATAAACAGATATTAGCATGAGAGACTTTATCGTTTGGACCTGTCTATAAACAGATATTAGCATGAGAGACTTTATCGTTTGGACCTGTCTATAAACAGATATTAGCATGAGAGACTTTATCGTTTGGACCCGTCTATAAACAGATATTAGCATGAGAGACTTTATCGTTTGGACCCGTCTATAAACAGATATTAGCATGAAAGACTTTATTGTTTGGAACCTTCTATAAACTGTTATTAGCATGAGAGACTTTATCGTTTGGACCTGTCTATAAACAGATATTAGCATGAGAGACTTTATCGTTTGGACCTGTCTATAAACAGATATTAGCATGAGAGACTTTATCGTTTGGACCTGTCTATAAACAGATATTAGCATGAGAGACTTTATCGTTTGGACCTGTCTATAAACAGATATTAGCATGAGAGACTTTATCGTTTGGACCTGTCTATAAACAGATATTAGCATGAGAGACTTTATCGTTTGGACCTGTCTATAAACAGATATTAGCATGAGAGACTTTATCGTTTGGACCTGTCTATAAACAGATATTAGCATGAGAGACTTTATCGTTTGGACCTGTCTATAAACAGATATTAGCATGAGAGACTTTATCGTTTGGACCCGTTTAATTATGGACACTTAGTTGAGAGACTTTAAAAACGACTTGTTGTGGACTTGAACTCTTTTCTTTCGTGTGTTTTATATTTAAAGAGTTTCCCGGTGTCTGATGACACAGAAGAGGGAATAAATCGTAAAAAGACAATCTGGATCATTCATGGACATTATTTCGGTGGACTTTCAGAAACTCATCAATCCACAGAGTGGACCCAGGAACCGGGCTTGATCAGGTCACTGATGGGCTTCATACCTTATCAGCTTTGGGGGGCCTTAGTCTCTTATCAGCTGCGGGGGGGGGTTTCGTGTTCCTGTTGGTTTTATTGATGATTTATTAAAGGATATCGACAGTCTTTCTTTTTTTTCTTTAAATCCTCCAATCTCCAAATTTTCAAGTTTTCATTCAAGTTTCATTCAAGAGAATTCATGAAATTTATTGTGAAAATCTCTAACTCATGGTTTCCACATTATATTCCTTCCTTTGGCCGGTCGGTCCAACTCTGAGGTTCTGGTCAACTCCGAAAGTCTCTCCAATCCGTGTTTAACCTCCGCGCCAACTTTTCCTCGGGTCCTCTGACGTCACACACCGGAACGGCGTTGATCCAGCCTCCCGTCACGGTGTCACGTTAATTAATTGGTATTAAATTGACTCACCTGACGGATGTTTGTTATTTTTCTGGATTCAGTCGTTGTTCAGGAGAAGAGATGTTATAAACCGTAAGAGATTCCTCAGTGAAGATCCCACTCTCTCCGGGATTCACCTTTACGTGGAAAAATCTACAGAACAAAGTCCATCAGGGCTGGACTTAAGAGGGGGGCCGGGGGGCCAGGGGGCCTTACCTGTGATCAGATTGGACCTCTGAGATTTTCTAGGAAACATCCCGAAAATTAACATGATTTAGAATGTGGTCATGTACTAGACATGATTTTGAATAGGGTCATGTATGAGGCACGATTTACAATGCGGTCATGTATGAGACATGATTTAGAATGCGTTCATGTATGAGACATGATTTAGAATAAGAACATGTACGAGACATGATTTAGAATGTGGTCATGTACGAGACATGATTTTGAATAGGGTCATGTATTAGACATGATTTAGAATAAGGTCATGTATTAGACATGATTTAGAATGGGGTCATGTATGAGACATGATTTAGAATGCGTTCATGTATGAGACATGATTTAGAATGTGGTCATGTACGAGACATGATTTAGAATGTGGTCATGTACGAGACATGATTTTGAATAGGGTCATGTATTAGACATGATTTAGAATGTGGTCATGTATGAGACATGATTTTGAATAGGGTCATGTATGAGGCACGATTTACAATGCGGTCATGTATGAGACATGATTTAGAATGTGGTCATGTATGAGGCATGATTTAGAATGTGGTTATGTATTAGGCATGATTTAGAATGCGAACATGTACGAGACATGATTTAGAATGCGTTCATGTATGAGACATGATTTAGAATGTGGTCATGTACGAGACATGATTTAGAATGTGGTCATGTACGAGACATGATTTTGAATAGGGTCATGTATTAGACATGATTTAGAATGTGGTCATGTATGAGGCATGATTTAGAATGTGGTTATGTATTAGGCATGATTTAGAATGCGAACATGTACGAAACATGATTTAGAATGCAGGAAAATGACAAAAATGAGTCATTTTAACTCAGACTGTCTTTATTTGACAGTCTGAGTTAAAATGACTCATTTTTGTCATTGTCATTTTTTGACACATGATTTAGAATGGGGTCATGTATGAGACATTATTTAGAATGTGGTCATGTATAAAGCAAGGTTTAGAATGTGGTCATGTATGAGGCAAGATAAAGAATGTGGTCATGTATGAGACATGATTTAGAATGTGGTCATGTATGAGACATGATTTAGAATGTGGTCATGTATGAGACATCATTTAGAATGTGGTGATGTATGACACATCATTTAGAATGTGGTCATGTATGATACATAATTTAGAATGTGGTCATGTATGAGACATGATTTAGAATGTGGTCTTGTATGAGGCAAGATAAAGAATGTGGTCATGTATGAGACATGATTTAGAATGTGGTCATGTATGAGACATGATTTAGAATGTGGTCATGTATGAGACATCATTTAGAATGTGGTGATGTATGACACATCATTTAGAATGTGGTCATGTATGATACATAATTTAGAATGTGGTCATGTATGAGACATGATTTAGAATGTGGTCATGTATGAGACATGATTTAGAATGTGGTCATGTATTAGAAATGATTTAGAATGTGGTCATGTATTAGAAATGATTTAGAATGTGGTTATGTATGAGACATGATTTAGAATGTGGTCATGTATGAGACATGATTTAGAATGTGGTCATGTATGAGACATGATTTAGAATGTGGTCATGTACGAGACATGATTTAGAATAGGGTCATGTATTAGACATGATTTAGAATGGGGTCATGTATGAGACATTATTTAGAATGTGGTCATGTATGAGACATGATTTAGAATGTGGTCATGTACGAGACATGATTTAGAATGTGGTGATGTATGAGGCAAAATTTAGAATGTGGTTATGTATGAGACATGATTTAGAATGTGGTCATGTATGAGACATGATTTAGAATGTGGTCATGTACGAGACATGATTTAGAATAGGGTCATGTATTAGACATGATTTAGAATGTGGTCATGTATGAGACATGATTTAGAATGTGGTCATGTATGAGGCAAGATAAAGAATGTGGTCATGTATAAGGCAAGATTTAGAATGTGGTCATGTATGAGACATGATTTAGAATGTGGTCATGTATGAGACATGATTTAGAATGTGGTCATGTATGAGACATCATTTAGAATGTGGTCATGTATGAGACATCATTTAGAATGTGGTCATGTATTAGACATGATTTTTTTGTGAGAGCTTGTGTATTAAAGAGTTTAATTTTAATACTAGATGGCGCTGTGAGTCTCTGTATCGGCCGAAAAAGATTGAAATCCACTCCATGTTTTCTAACCCGCACAGTGAGTAGCTTTATGGACGAAACTCCAGTGCTACTAGTGGGAAAAGCGACGGCGTTCTGATGACATGTCTGAGACGGGACGATGCGCGCATCAGACCAAAAGGACGGACTGGAGTTTTCGGAGCGCGAGTAAACAAACTTAGAACGGCAACTTCTGTGAATGTAACGGGCCGGCGAAGGAGTCCAAGTTGTTTAATAACCGATATGAACAACGGAGTGTTGTAGTTGTTGAATTTCATCAGCTGAGTGACGGAATAATTCATCATCATGCCAGTCGTGGAGACTAGCCCGTTATTAGCCGTTAGCTTTGGTCGAAGCGCACAGAGGGCGTTAGTAGCCGTTATTGTCCTGGAAATGATGCCGAGAAAAAAGCTATCAAACACAGAAAATGATCAACTGCGGCTTTTGGGGAAAGTGTCATGGGGGCAGTGAACACTCCGTGAAGGTGTTCCAGCTCCCCCCCATCCCGCCACAGTCCAGAAACATCCGGAATCAGTGAAATGTTGACCCGTAACTGTTTTTGGTTCTGGGATGAATTTGCAACTTCTTCACCTCCATGGACGCCCAACCTCACAGCTTCAAGGCTCCAACTGACCTGCTGCTGACTAATTTGGGTCAGAAACCACAGAACGCCTTCAGGCGCCGTTGCTTTGACGGGTCAGAGATGTTCTGGCGGCTTAAAAGGGGGATCTGCAACAATATTAGGCAGATGGTTATAATAATATGGCAGATTTTTATTATTACTTGTTTATTTTTTAATTATGATTTTTTTTTAAAATTATTATTATTTTACTATTATTATATTTGTTGTTATTATTGTTTTATTATTACTATTGTTGTTGTTATTATTTTATTATTTTATTATTACTATTGTTAGAATGATTATTAGTATTTATTTATTAGTATTTTTGTTGCTGTAGTTGTTATTATTATTTTATTATTGTTATTATTATTATTATTATTATTATTATTTTGTGCTGCGAAGGAATAGTTTATTAAATTATTACATTATATTTCAGGGGTAATATTATTCAGTATTAGCATTACTAGAGAGAATTAATTTAACTCATGCTAGACCAAGTTAGAGGATAGAAAAAAATATTTTTATGTAAAAAAGATAAAAGAATGTTGAATTAATCCTCAAAAGAAATGATATGATAGAAATGAAAATGTTATTTATTATTTTCGATTTATTAATTTAAGTCCAAAAAATATATTGACAAAACCAGAATTTGGTGGACAGAAACCCATTTCAGAAATACATAGAAATACCAATAAAATGAGATTTTAGCGACTGAATTGATACTTTTCTCCATTTTTTAAAAAGTTGCACATTCTTTAACACGCCTCGTCATTAAAAATAGATTATTTTAAAATACCTTTAAGTTTAAATGTGTCACTTAACATAATTATTATTGTAAGCTTAGTTATAGAATATTGTATATATATATATATATAGATATAGATATATAGATAGATCTATATATCTAGATCTATAGAGCTAGATCTATATATCTATATTTATAGACATAGATCTATATCCATAGATATAGATCTATAGATCTATATTCATAGATCCATAGATCCATAGCCATAGATCCATAGAGATATAGATCCATAGTTCCATACCCATAGATCTACATACATAGATCCATGGAGATATAGATCTATAGATCTATATCCATAGATATAGATCTATAGATCTATATTCATAGATCCATGGAGCTATATTCATAGATCTATATAAGCTCACACACTTTATTTGACAGTCTGAGTTAAAATGACTCATTTTTGTCATTTTCCTGCATCGACATGAATAAATTCCTTCCCTAAACTCTGCAGGATATTTGAGACTTATTTCAGACTGAGAAAACTCTGAACTAGAAGAGATATAAGGATCTTGTTTTTGTTTTAGTTGATCATCTTGTTCGCTCAAAAAATCTTGAATATACCTGAAAAGCCGAAGTTGTTGTTTGCTTAAAGCTAACATAAAAAAATGCTCAGATATTACTCTCTAATCTTATTTAAAAGTCGTCATGGTCTTAGATCTAGAACTGTGTCGCTGCTTAATAAATAAAACTTTTAAGAATCTCCACAGGAGGAAACTCATGAGGTGGTGAAGGATTACAAATCAAAACAAGAAAGAACCTGCAAAAATGTAACGTATTACAAAAAGAAAACAGAACAAAGAAAATCCATATGTTGTCGTCTGACTGGGGAAACAAAAGTATTAATGGTAAGACAAAAAACAAAACTATGAAAATTAGATTTAACAGCCTACTTTAAAATGT
>JBBDHG010000186.1:242500-390000 GCA_037951165.1 Lophius americanus
GATTCTGTGGGAACAAGAAGATAGGGATGATTCTGTGGGAACAAGAAGATACGTTTGGTTCATAAAAGGATTTTGTGTGAACAAGAAAACTCATAACTCATGTGACCAAGAGGAATTATTCCATTCTTACGAGATAAAGAAAAATTATGCTATTTGAACATTTTTGAGAACTACATAAATAATTTGTGTGCAAAATATAGAAATCTTGAGGGAACTACATATATATAAACTTTGGAGCACAATATAATCATTTTGTGGGAACAAGATCAATGACATATGTGAACAAGATAATCACCCTGTAAATTAAGAGGATCATAATCAGTCACTTATGTGGAAAAGTGAATTTTGTGGGAACCAGATTAGAAGAATATATTCTGGGAACAAGATAAATAACTTTTGATGACGAGGCAAATCTGCTGTGGGAACAAAATTAGAAGATAGATGGACTATGATCCCAAGATAGTAACATTGAGGGAACAACGTAAACTACATTGTGTGCACATATAAACATCCTGTGGGAACAGAATAATTGTCCTGTGGGGATTAGATTATAATTTAACGGGCGAGGTAATCCTGCTTTGAGAAGTTTGGTTCATAATATCGACTACAATAGAACACCAGCTGATATTGTGGGAACTGGATTATTATCTTGTGGGAACAAGAAACAAAGTTGTGTTCACAAAATAAAAAGTTTCCCCTTGTGGGATTCTGGGTTTCCCGATGATGCACTCCAGAAATTAATGGATTATTTTCGGCTTGGTGATGAAACCTCCTCCTTCATCCTTCCTCCTTCTTCCTCCATCAGGGTTTACGTCAGACTGACGACAGACCCGAAGAGAGAACTTAACTTAACCTGGTTTCAACTTCTGACTCGACCCTCTCACGCACCTCCACCTCCACCTCCACCTCCACTGCTGCTGATGGAATCCCGCGCATCATTCGCTCCTCATGCTCCTCCGCATGAAGCCTGAAGCCCGACTGGATGTCCTCCTCCGCTGCAGCTGCTGGGGGCGGGCAGCAGCTGCGGAGGACAGCCTGAAGACTCCGGGAGAGAAATCTGCTGCGGATGTCTCGCCTGTCAGTGGAGGGGGTCCGGAGTGGAACCACATGTCTGAGCATCAGCTGGTGACTCCGTGTCTGGCAGGAAAAAAGGAGAGGAACTTTTTTAAAGCGAGCCCCAAATTCCTAATTTGACTTTAACGAGGACCACCACGTGATCCAGAAGCGCAAGAACCACCACGAAGCCTTAATTAGTCTATTTATTGTTTTATATCATGTGATGATGATGGAAACCGCTCTGTTCTGGTGGGCTACAGCCTCCTCCTCCTCCTCCTCCTCCTCCTCCTCCTCCTCCTCCTCCTCCTCCTCCTCACCCCCTCCTCCGCGCTGGAGGGCTGCGAGCGCAAATTGAAGCCTCTTTTCTCTAATTACCAGACAGGAGCGAGGACGGAGTAAAACTTTGGAGGCTTTGGACCGTTTCTCCGAACTTCCAATGGGCCCCGAGGACTGAGACCGAACCTTCTGCGTCTCTCTCCGCCGCAGTCATGGACGGCTGCGGGTTCTCTTCGGTGCGCCTTTCGCTCCGTGGATATTTACGCGTGACGCTGCTGTGGGTCCTGCAGTCAGGAGCGTTTACACAAACAGGTAAGAGTTTATCCGAGACCGAAATCTACTTTTAAATCCGTCTTTAGGAGATGGGATGGTTCTGATGGAATCCTCGCCTGCAGCTTTCAGTAATTTGCGCAACCAAAAAAAGAAGAAAAGCAGCATAAAGAGTGATTGGTGTTAAAATGCTAAAAGCTGCAGATTGTGCAGAGCTGCGTGACTTGGCTCGCGTGGCAGCATTCCGATCTGTCAGCGAGTGGAGAGGTTAGATGGACCTTCAGAGGGAAGAAGAAGACACAGACGCATCAGATGGACCTTCAGAGGGAAGAAGAAGACACAGACGCATCAGATGGACCTTCAGAGGGAAGAAGAAGACACAGACGCATCAGATGGACCTTCAGAGGGAAGAAGAAGACACAGACGCATTAGATGGACCTTCAGAGGGAAGAAGAAGACACAGACGCATCAGATGGACCTTCAGAGGGAAGAAGAAGACACAGACGCATCAGATGGACCTTCAGAGGGAAGAAGAAGACACAGACGCATCAGACGTTTGAAACCCAGTGGTTGGCATCTTATCGGATCAACCTCCTGACACTGGAACATTCGGTTCTGGATCTGGATCTGAAAGAAAACGGATTCTACAGAATCATGTATTTACCTACAAATAAGAGAATATAAAGAAAACCATAGATTAAAAGCACGACAAATAAAAGATGAACGAAACACATTTTTATGGCTTATATTTGCATTTTAATTGTATTTTAATCGCTTTTTTGTCTCACGCTCTTCGTTTATTGTAATAATAATAATAAACTTAATTTATAGAACAGTTTTATGAAGGAGCTTCATAAAAATAATTGGATCTTAATTTTTAAAAAAGACATGAGACTTTTATGTTAAAGAAATTAACCGTAACTTTCAGTAGGAGGATATTATTTATTCAAACTGAAGAAAATGATCCGGTTCTGATCTCTGGTTCTTTGGTTCTCTCTGTAAACGGGCCCCCCAGGACCAGAGGGGTAAACCTCTGACGTAGTAATGAGAGGGCGGCTGTAATCGGTGACGACACTGTTACAGTCATCCTTTGGTCGGTTGTTCACCTGAAACCACTAAAACGACTGAATGGATCAACGTGAGATTTTTGTTTCAATCCCGTTTCAGTAAGAAAACTCGCTAATTATTTACTGCAGCAGATGAAGGGATTATTCATCCGTTAGAAAGTCTCTGTCACTCAGAAGCTTCAAGGAGATTGTGACGAACAAACAGTGAATAGAATCTACTTTTATACAACTTTTCTAATCTGCATTACTGCTCAAAGCTTTTACAACACGAGTCAGCATTCACCCATTCACACAAACATTCACCCATTCACACAAACATTCACTGAAACATTCATCCATTCACTTAAACATTCACTGAAACATTCATCCATTCACTTAAACATTCACTGAAACATTCATCCATTCACACAAACATTCACTGAAACATTCACCCATTCACACAAACATTCACCCATTCACACAAACATTCACTGAAACATTCATCCATTCACTTAAACATTCACTGAAACATTCATCCATTCACTTAAACATTCACTGAAACATTCATCCATTCACACAAACATTCACTGAAACATTCATCCATTCACACAAACATTCACTGAAACATTCATCCATTCACACAAACATTCATCCATTCACACAAACATTCATCCATTCATACCAACATTCACACAAACATTCATTCATTCACACAAACATTCATCCATTCATACCAAGATTCACACAAACATTCAAACAAACATTCACACAAACATTCAAACAAACATTCACACAAACACTCATTCATTCACACAAACATTCATCCATTCACACAAACATTCATTCTTTCACACAAACATTCACACAAACATTCAAACAAACATTCAAACATTCACACAAACATTCATCCATTCACACAAACATTCATTCTTTCACACAAACATTCACACAACCATTCATTCTTTCACACAAACATTCACACAAACATTCATTCTTTCACACAAACATTCAAACAAACATTCAAACATTCACACAAACGTTCATTCATTCACATAAAACATTCACACAAACATTCAAACATTCACAAAAACATTCATCCATTCACACAAACATTCATTCTTTCACACAAACATTCACACAAACATTCATTCTTTCACACAAACATTCATTCTTTCACACAAACATTCACACAAACATTCATCCATTCACATAAAACATTCACACAAACATTCATTCATTCACATAAAACATTCACACAAACATTCAAACATTCACAAAAACATTCATCCATTCACACAAACATTCATTCTTTCACACAAACATTCACACAAACATTCATTCTTTCACACAAACATTCATTCTTTCACACAAACATGCACACAAACATTCATCCATTCACATAAAACATTCACACAAACATTCATTCTTTCAAACAAACATTCACACAAACATTCATCCATTCACATAAAACATTCACACAAACATTCACACAAACATTCACTCATTCACACAAACATTCAAACAAACATTCAAACATTCACACAAACGTTCATTCATTCACACAAACATTCATTCTTTCAAACAAACATTCACACAAACATTCATCCATTCACATAAAACATTCACACAAACATTCACACAAACATTCACTCATTCACACAAACATTCACACAAACATTCATCCATTCACATAAAACATTCACACAAACATTCACACAAACATTCACTCATTCACACAAACATTCACACAAACATTCACACAAACATTCATTCATTCACACAAACATGCATTCATTCACACAAACATTCATTCATTCACCTAAACATTCATTCATTCACACAAACATTCATTCATTCACACAAACATTCAAACAAACATTCAAACAAACGTTCATTCATTCACACAAACATTCCTTCTTTCAAACAAACATTCACACAAACATTCATTCATTCACACAAACATTCATTCATTCACCTAAACATTCATTCATTCACACAAACATTCATTAATTCACACAAACATTCACACAGTGATGACAGACACTAACATGAAGGCGCCATCATCTCGCCATGAGCGTTAACCACTCACGCTTCATTCAACCATTCATCGCGGGATTCCGTATCTTGCTCAAAGACACTCCGACATGTAGATGGAACCTCCGACCTTCAGATAAGTGGAGGACCACTCCGCCTCCTGAACCACCACCACGGGTCTCCCCCTCTACAGGAACCTTCCCTGACTTTCTGCAAGATGACGGCGTTTTGATTGGTAGTGGTGGCTGATGGCTCTGCTGGGATTGTTGAGTGATGAAGTAGACTAGGTGGTGGTTGGTGGAGGAAGGCGGTGCTCCTAGCAGCTACAGCAAAGAAGTAGAGGTCCACAGAGATCATATTCAGGAACAGCTAGCTAGCTAGCCACGATCGGCTAACAACAAATATCTTCTTCTTCTTCTTCTTCTTCTTCTTCTTCTTTGTTTTTCGGCTGTTCTCTTTCGGTGCCACCACTGCTGATCATCTGTTTCTGTCCATAATTATCAGCGGTACCGTCAGGTACCGCTGATGGGATTTGTTGACCCGGGCCCGAATGGAATGGTTTGTATTTCAGATGTCCTTCCTGAACTCCAGGCTTGGGACCGGCGCCAGAAGAACTCTGGGTTGTGACCCGTTTGTGGCTGAGTTTGCTGAAAAATTACAATTCATCCAAAAATAAAAATACTCAACAGATTTTTGGCGGGAGGATGGAAAACAGGGGGAATAAAAACCCTGTTAGAATAGTAGCTACATTCTGAAAAAAAGGGGCGGAGCCAGGACTTCTTTTCCCCTTTCTTCTTCATCATTGCACCAGAGAGCACATCCTTTTTAACACTTATCAAATTTCTCTGTGAATAATGGACGGATGTTGAAGAATGTTTTCATAAGGAATGTAGGAATAGTCGGAGCAGAAGTCCAGAATCCCAGAACCACCAAAACACCTTAAACCGTTTAGTGTAAAAGTCCAAACAGACTCATTTGAGGATTCAGCTGTAACTCTTAAAACAACTCGTGTCCAGTAGTGAAATGTTGTTGTCTTGTTCTATTCATCGGCCACCCAGACCTCAGACTCACGTCTTTGTCTCGGGGACGTTTAACGGCCCATCAAAGAATGCGGTCGTAAACTTTAAGGGGGGCTGTCGTAAAATGCGGGTCATCACAGAACTTCGCAGCGAGGATAGCGGGCATTTTTGTGCCAAAATAAAGTCCAGTTGTCTCCCGTCACAGGAGATGACGCGTCCCGTTTATCCGACCCGCTGAAAGACACGTGAGGCTAAATGTCCCCCGCTGACCTTTCAGCGGGTCATCCAGAGAAAAGTCATGTAGTTCAACCAAACATTGTTCCAAACCCACCAAACTTTATTGGTAAGAACGGGGATTCAAAGTTCAGAACTATTTAAACAGAACTCAACGTCAACAGTACAACTATTGGACCGGGTTCTAAAGATGACTGTCAAACTGAAGATGGCGGCTCCTCTGAATGGAATATGGAATGAAAGTGGAAGTTTGAGTTTTTATTCCAGAAAATCAATATTCCTCTATTGGCTATTTTCTTCAGGATGAAGTTATAAAAAAAATTGAAAATCTATTTTTGAATACAAGCTGTAAACTTCAACATCATTTCATGTTAATCCATTAATGTTGTTTATCCCTCCAAAATGCGTCGAGGTCTTTTAGCTCAAATGAAAACCAGAATATGTCCGATAGTTTATAACAATAGATGGAAACAGTGAAAAAAATAGTTTCTCGGAATGTTAAAAAAGGTGAACCAAATTCCTGGCTCCGCCCCTTTAACCAGAGCCTCTCCAGAATTTAAATAGTTCTTTCTCAATACATAAATAATAATACATTTTTATCCCAGTTAGACATTGATGCATCTTATTTCTGAAGTACAACGATTCTGCAGCATTTTCCTTCTTTAAATATAAGCTGCAGCGACGCTTGTGAGTTGTCTTCTCACTCGCTGTTACCTGCAACACCTGGCCCTCTACAGGCGTGGCCTTATGGGTAGTGTGTATCTGGGACGAGGGAATTATGGGAGTTGTAGTTTGCCAGTAGTAAGGTTGTGCGTTTATCCTGGCTGTTAAAAATAAAGTGCCCGTTCTCTACTTCAGTGCCGGTCCGGAGTCCAGACGTTAGCTTGCTTAGCTTAGCTAAAGCCAAGAGCTAAGGTAATCAAGCTAATGTAATCCGTCGGAAAAGCTGGGGAGATACCGTCACATAGCTCGTGCAGAAAAAACAGAATTGGCTTCCAATGACTCAACATATATTTTTGGTCTTTCTTCCAGTTTACTTTTCCATTGTATCGTGAAGGCTACTCACCTCTCTCTCTCTCTCTCTCTCTCGCATACATCTACAGTATCTGGGTATTATTATGTAAAAAGAAGAAGTGCTACGTGATTCAAACTGAATGTTATGAATCATGGAAAGAATCTTGATCGCCGTCAAATTGAAATATTTCACAGTTCGGTCGGAAAAACGCGGAAGATCTCATAGTTTACGATTAATTTTTCCGGTGCTCTCCTCTCTTCCCAGGGACCAACACTTTTACCGAGTTCCATCAAAATCCATCTGAAGACATTCCTGAATGCTGAACTAGAATTGCAATAAATGGGGACAAATTAAAAACCTTTGTTCTGTCTTTCTGAACCCGTTATAAAATAATGTTTTCTGCTGGTGAGGCTTTCTAAAAAAAAAGTGACTGGATAAAATCTGAAAATACCAAAGATGGATAAATGGTTTTAAAAACAAAAAATCTGAAAAGTGTCTTTCAAAGTCTTCCCTCCTGTGAGACATCGTCCTCTTCTTTTACGGTCTTTTACTCCCTTTTTTTGCCCTTTTTTTTGTGTTCTGGTCATTAGAGGCGATCCCTCGGGGAGGGGGCCGGTAATCTCAGTGGTGTTAGCACCACGTTCTTTCAAATGAATTCTCTTTCTCGATAAACTCTAGAATTCCCTGCACATCTGGGCTGGTGCCCCCCCCCCCATCCTACCCACCCCCCCTCGCAGCGGGGAAATCCTTCCCCCGGGGGACGCTTCATTAGCTCCCCCCCACCCCCCTTCTCCAGCTCTGTCAACTCATTAAGCCTCCAATTGGAGCAGTTTAGCCCGCAGCCAAAGTCTCGCCGTTTGTCTTCCTGCCTGAGAAACCTGGTTGTTTGGACGACCTCTGACCTCAGATCCTTTCTGAGGAGCTTCCAGACGAGGCGTAAACACGAGGTTCGCTGTCGACCTGAAGACAAACCTGTGTGACCCCCGTTTAAGGTTTCGGGATCACTGGCAGTAACTTCCTTTTTGTCCATTCAAGGCTCTGACGGACTGAAATACCCGCGATGTTCGCCCCCCCCCCCCCCTTTTTCCCCTCAGTCGCCATGGTCCTCCTCAAACATGGAACAAGAACATGTTTGGTCCGCTGGGAGCAGAAGAACATCCCAATCTCTCTGTTTACATTTCTCCCTGTTGACGACCTCATGTTTGATAGTCTGCCAGTGTGGAAAAACTTCATGTTCTGCTCAGACGATGGTTTCGTCCTGCAGCTGCAGGCGCCGCTCAGAGGATTGTCACGGGTTTAACGTCCAGAGCGAGTCCAAAGAAGACGAGAAGATCACGGACCTCCTCGCTGATGGACAGACAGACAAGTGCATATTGTTCTTAGTAGGTGTCTTAATGTTGGACATTATGTCCCCCAGAAGTCAGGGTCTCAAAATGATGGTCACATGATCCGACTCCAGACATGCTTTATACTTTATATCATATTTAACCTGTATTCTAATGTCAAAGTTCCAGGTTCACACAGTGAAACAGTCCAGGTTCACACAGTGAAACAGTCCAGGTTCACACAGTGAAACAGTCCAGGTTCACACAGTGAAACAGTCCAGGTTCACACGGTGAAACAGTCCAGGTTCACACAGTGAAACAGTCCAGGTTCACACAGTGAAACAATCCAGGTTCACACAGTGAAACAGTCCAGGTTCACACAGTGAAACAGTCCAGGTTCATCCAGTGAAACAGTCCAGGTTCACACAGTGAAACAGTCCAGGTTCACACAGTGAAACAGTCCAGGTTCATCCAGTGAAACAGTCCAGGTTCACACAGTGAAACAGTCCAGGTTCACACAGTGAAACAGTCCAGGTTCACACGGTGAAACCTTTACATTCATCTTTGAATAAAGGTGTTTTGGTGAGAGAGAGAAGTTGACGAAGGAACGAAGGACACTCTTCTGTGTTTTGGTTCACAGGGACTTTTATTTGGACTTTTATTTGGACTACAATCTTGAGATTGTTTAGTTTTAATTTGTTTTCATTAGGACTCAGAAACAAAGGCAGAGGTTTTACGTTGGAGCAGATTTTCAGCAAAGACCTTCTGGAAACACATTATTGTCCACTCTGACACTTTTGACCCTGCTCCCCTCAGCGCCCGAGTGTTACCCAGGAGGCCATCGGACTTTGCGCAACCCCTACCGCAGCGTCGACTTTGACTCCTCAGAGATCCAGAACACGGCCATCCAGGACCTGATCTGCGACCACTCGCTGACACCAGGCTGGTACAGATTCAGGATCAACAACAAGCCAGCAGAGATGCCGACCGCCTGTGTGGAGGTAAGACAGAGTTCCTCCCTTTAATGAGCACCTTGGGTCCAGGTGATGGGTGTAACCCCCCCCCCGGCTGCAGGTAATGACTGTTTACGTCCCGCCTGTAGATGAATCGCTGTGGGACTCAGGCTCCGGTGTGGCTGTCCCTGAAGGACGCCTCCTTGCCCCGACCCGGAGAAGTCCGCCAGCTCTCCGCCTGCGCCACCTGGCAGTTCTTTCAAGGCAGTGCCAAGGACTGCTGCCTCTTCCGAATCCCCGTCAAGGTGCGGAACTGCGGCGAGTTCCTGCTCTACTACCTGCAGCCCACCCAGGGATGCATGGGGTACTGTGCTAAAGGTGAGCGGAGCAAAAACCACCTGAGCCCGACGTCACAACTGATTCTGTACCGGAAGTATTTCTGAGGCGTTGGAGGTTTCGGGTCCTTTGAGATACAAACGTGGTTCAAATAAGATGTAAACTTTACTGACATATTAAATACATTTATTTATTTATTTAACTGTGTTTTCCTGTTTATACTGTGTTTGTTTCTGCTTTGAGTAATTATTATTATCATTATTATTTTTAGTTTCGACAGTTTAATCAGTTTTTGTTATTATTATTTTATTCTTTATGATTCTGCATTTTAGTCTATTTTATTACTACTATGTTTATTATAATTATGTTTGTGTATGAAAAGTGCATGAATTAATTGATCGATAGATTTATTGAAGCTTTTGTGACCCACAAAAATAAAAAGCTAACAAATCTCCTTGATTGGTCGGTCGGTTGGCTGGTTGGTTGGTTGGTTGGTTGGTTGGTTGGCTGGTCAGTTGGTCAGTTGGTTGGTGGGTTGGTTGGTTGGTTGGTGGGTTGGTTGGTTGGTTGCTGGATTGGTTGGTTGGTTGGCTGGTCAGTCGATCGGTTGGCTGGTTGGTTTTCTGGTTGGTTGGTTGGTTGCTGGATTGGTTGGTTGGCTAGTTGGCAGTTTGCTAGGTGGACTGGCTGATTTGGTGGAATGATTGATTGGATCTGCTGACCTGCTGGTTGGTTGATTGATTATGTATCTGTCCTCCAGCATGAGCCAACAAAACAAGATTTATTATATGTTTCATCTTGTGTTTTTCTTCAGATTTAAACATGAACTCAGATGATCGTCTGCTTTTATGGAAAAACCTAAACTAAACTTTTTAATATATTCTTGCATCATAACAACAATAATAAATCTGATAAAACTAATTTTACAGCCACCCCAGATTTTGGACCAAAACTTTGCCCACCAGGTGAGGTAGAGGTGAACGGTCGATGCAGAGGTGAGAACGACTTCTTCAGCAGCAACAGTCAGAATCACTAGTCCCAATCTTTCATCCAGTAAAGTCCCATTTTTTGTTTCGTCATTTGCTTTTCCGTGTCCTCAGCTGTTGTCCCGTCCCTGCCGTCCCGGCCGGTGATCACCCCGGAGCTCATCGGCCAAAGCGTTCACCTGAGGTGCGCCTTCATCCCGCCCCCGTGGAGCCAGCAGCTGGGCTTCCAGGTGGTTTGGGCCCGACACATCGGGCACAGCATGAAGGCTGAGATCAGGCAGGAATCCACGCTGAAGCCCGTCTCTCTGGCCGAGATGGACGGCGTCCACTTCAGGCTCGGAGAAACGGTAATTCCTGCCAGACGCTGATTTCAGGGAGGGTTCGACCCCCCAAGCGTCTGAGCTTTGGATCCATCTGATCTCTGTTGGCCCGAGTCCAGACTCACAAAGTAAAAGCAGAGAGGAAGCTTGTGTAGACGTGGACCCTGTGGAAAACTTTTGCGAGAAACTTGAAAGCAGTAAAAAAAAATACGACCTTAAATTGTCCAGAGGGTAGGAGAACTTATGAGTCCAAAACTTAGGGGGACACAGCTTAGGGACGTAGGGTTAGGATTAGTCCAGAAAGATAATGAGACACAGGTGAAACAGATATTACTGCAGCGGGAAAGACTAAAGGAGGACAGGAAGTGTGTGAAAGGAAGGGGGGTAGGAGATGAACTACATTTTTCCGTAAAAAGATCCCTCTAATGAGTAAAGTAAGACATGATAGATCTAGATCTACTAGATAGATCTCCTCCAGTCGATTCATATGCATCGGATTTGGACTTAATCGGACCAACTGTTGAGAAATAAGGGCCGTCGATAAAGCCCCCCCTACTGTCGGAAAAACACAACTGAACTTTCCCAGAATCACGACAGTTCTTCCTCACACTGAGGTCTATGTGGTTTCAAGATTTGAAAATGATCCATGGAAGATTTTTTGAGTTATGTCTGGGAAACGGTGTTTTTCGTAAAAGACAAGCTCCCCCTAGTGAGTAAAATATGAACTACTAAAGTAAAACATGATGTATACTAGATAGATAGAAATAGAAATTAGGACTAAATTGGACCAATGGTTCAGAAATGATGGTCTGACAGTGTTAGGAACTTTCCCAAAATCACTCCAGTTCTTCCTCACACGGAGGTCAACCTGGGTATATAATATCAAAATGATCCATGAAATGCTTTTTGAGTTATCGCATTAACACGAAGGAATGGGCGGCCGATATAAATAATTAAATGAGTAAAATAAAATAGGAATAAAAGATCAATGATATTAAAAAAAAAGGATAATTTATGGAAAAAAAACGATAGAAAAAAGATGAAAACTCTTTTACACGCTCAATAATAATAATAATAATAATAATAGTAATAATAATAATAATAATAATAGTAATAATAATAATAGTAATAATAATAATAATAATAATAATAATAGTAATAATAATAATAGTAATAATAATAATAATAATAATAATAATAATAGTAATAATAATAATAATAGTAATAATAATAATAATAATAATAATAATAATAATAGTAATAGTAATAATAATAATAATAATAATAGTAATAATAATAATAGTAATAATAATAATAATAATAATAATAATAATAGTAATAATAATAATAATAGTAATAATAATAATAATAATAATAATAATAATAATAGTAATAATAATAATAATAATAATAATAATAATAATAATAGTAATAATAATAATAATAATAGTAATAATAATAATAATAATAATAATAGTAATAATAATAATAATAATAATAATAATAATAATAGTAATAATACGTCTCTCTTTTCAAATGTAGTTTCAAAAATGGATCCGCTGTCATAGCTTCTAGTAGGTTCGGTTCTATTATAGGTCTAATCATGGCAGCAGATCCTTAAAGTCCAGTATGTGTGAGACGTAACCTCCGGGGGTCACGACTAACAATTGTTAGGTTCTAGCCACTGAAGACCCAACTGGAACTGCAGCTCCGGAGATGTTCGGACCTCAAAAGTGAGATGATGCCCTCAGACTGCAGAGACGTGAAAACTCTTCTGTACGCCTCATTTCTCTCACACGTCATTTTATGTCGTTTTATATTTCCTTCCAGTTCTCCTGCAGTGTGTCGACGTTCCGGGTCAACTCCAGCCACAGCAGATCTGCTCCCAAAGAAAGTGAGAGTTTCTACGCGGGACTGAAGGTGAACCTTTGTGAACTCATAAATCTGAGAATCTGAGAGTGAGGAACGCTCGCCTCCAGGGGGCGCCGTTTGTAAACGTAGAACATGTCGATTTTAATGGGGGACGTTTTAACACATTTAGCTGCAAGTGTTACAAGTCAATCTAAATGCTGAACATAGATGTTTTGAGAAATAAGCAAATTTGGACTGACGTCAGAAGAAGTACCAAAATAAAAGCTCGAAGAAGGAGAAGAAGAAGAAGAAGAAAAGCTTCTTAAGAGCAACCACAAGCTCCCGGGTTAAAAGCGAGATGCGATGATGTCAGAGACAGGGGGCGGGGCTTCGTAGTAAACCATAAGTTTTTGTCCTCCATGTTTGAGAAGCCTAAGAGAGAGAACGTCATGTGACTCAACCAAGTAACTTTCACCACCTTTGGTTTTTTTGTTCAACCGTTCGATGAAGTTATATGTTTCTATAACCACCTGGGTGCAAAAGGGGCGGAGTTTACCGCATAAAATGTTTTTCTTCTTCGTGCTTTTATTTTGGTACTTCTGCTGATGTCATTCAAATTTGCAGAATTTCGAAACATATAGGTCCAACATTTAGATTTAACATTTGTAAATGTGGAAAAACGTTGCCGTTTAATTCCAGATGTTCTAATTCTACAAACGGCGCCCAATATTTCTTCCCTCCCCTCAGTTTTCTCCAGACTCTCTCCACATAGCAGAGGACGGTAAAGAGCACGAGGTGGCCGTCCACAGCACTGTACCCATTCCCTGCTACAGTCCCGACCGCAGTCACCAATGTGGCGTCCCTCTGGGCCTGAGCGTCCATGACCCAGGTGAGACCTAGAGACCTAGACCTAAAATGGTCTCTGTCCGTCCTCCTAACTTATCTGTAAACAAGCTTAAAGTCTGACTGGTTATTTAACCACCAACACGTCTTTACCATGACGTCTTCAGTTCCACGACTTGTCCTTTGTAATCACGGATGGTCCAGGAACACATGATTCCCGTTCTTCTAGCAGCTGGTTCTCATTGCTGCGTTGACGTTTGCAGATAGTCTCGGACACCAGAACTCCAACGTGGTGCTGTCATCCTGCCAGGTGGAGCTCCGGCCTCACACCTGCGGCGGCGGCCGATGTGGGCGGGGAGCCTTTTTGGTCACGGCCGTCACCGATTTCACTCGAGACGGGAACCGACCGAGTCTGATCAGTGTTTCGCCCGGAGCAGGCGCACCGCGTCTCTGGAGGAACTACATCCCACAGTCCATGAAAGTGAGTCTGAGGATCTCGGTGAAGATGGGTCGATGTGACGCTACGCCGCTAGGACTACATAGGCTACTCGACCGTATAGTCAATGAATAGAATAAATGGATATCTGCTGATAAATGGCGGTATTTCCCACCATCATCTGTCGGCTATCTATTTTTGGTCATGGGGGACGTTTGTTGGGTCTACACCCTCTTCTTGAAGCACCATGATAAACCTTTTAGGTGTGATTTATGAGGTTAAAGATGTCCTCAAGGGGGGCTCATGGAATTTTTGAAGTTGTTCTTGAGGTTCTTCTTGGGATTTTCTCAAGTTCTCGTGGACAACAAAGAAGATCTACGAAGTACTCCAAGATATTCCCACTATCGTTGAGAGTTTTCCCAGCGGTCCAATGAAGATTCTGCAAACCTTAATGAGGTTCGAAAGAAAGTGGTTTCTGAGGTTCAGAGTCTTCAGGACCTTTAATCCTCTTCATAACTAGGGGGAAAACTGCTCCAGGAACATCTGAGTGAGTAAAAAAAAACTTGCTGCAGTACCTGTGGTCCTTTTGGATATTTGAAAAGTAATTGAGTGTCCTGGAATCTTGATTACAGGACGCTCTGGTATGACAACAGTTCAGGAGATGGTCTTTTCACCATTGAAAGATTCCTGAGGGGCTCTTTGTTATTACTCTAGAGGGCATCAGGGTCCAAACATGAATGAAGAATAAAGTCAGCAGTGTTCTATAATCATATAAGTACTACTTAAAAATCTGGCGGTAATTACGGCTTTCGGATTGTTTACACTCATAAAGTGCTTAATAAAATGCTTGATGGTTTGAAGTGATGGTTAAAGCGAGCTCTTCTACGTGGTCATTAGTTTCACCCATGCGTGCTATTACCTTATGTAAGGTGTGACGCCTGCTGTCCAGACAGCATGTCTTTGAGGGGGGCGCTGGAGGAGTCCCCCCCCCCCCTCTGTGTTTGCTGAAAACATCAAAGGTATAGGTCAGGATGAGGACACCACCCTCTCCTAATCTCTGCTCTCCTGACCTCTACCCCCAGGTCACCGTGCAGGACGTCCCTACTTCCATCTGCTACTCGCTCACTGATCCACATGTCATTACCCTGGATGGAAGGTAATTTAGCCCCTAATTGGATTCAGCAAATGGTAAGTTTGACCCTGACACACCCTATTAACTCAGATGTTAATGCCCTTTGATGTGCAGGCGCTTTGAAAACCACCAGACCGGCACCTTCGTCCTCTACCGGAGTCTCGCAAGGGAGTTTGAGGTCCACTCTCGCCAGTGGGACTGCGGCAGCCGACACTACGCCGTCGCCTGTAACTGCGGCGTTGCGGCGCGAGAGGGGAATGAGGTTGTGCTGTTTGACATGTGCAACGGCCAGCCGCAGGAAAGCAGGCCACAGCTTACCATAAAGAACCTAGGAGACAGGCAGGGAAATGGAGTTAGGGTCCTGGAGACCCACCAGGGGAAGAAGGTCACCGTAGGTATCCAGACATTTTGACACTGGTGCAGATTTGTTTGTTAAACCATAAAAGGAGGTTGTAGACAGACAGACAGATTCTTTGATCAGTCAAATGTGATTTGGGTTTTGTAAGGTTAACCAGATACTGGATGTGACTCTCCTCCTGTAGTTGATCTTTCCCTCCGGGGCCTTCGTCAGGGCTGACGTTGATGATTGGGGGATGAGCCTGTCCGTCCGAGTGCCCAGCGCCGACTACGGAAACACGCGAGGCCTCTGTGGCACCTTCGACCACAACGGCAACAACGACCTCCACGACTCTGACGGAGGCACTTTTGGCTCCCATGACCTGCATCAATTCATCGAGCACTGGAGGTGAGTCTTCAAAGGCAGTTTGGACCATCAAAGGTTATGCGGTTGATTCTTTAAAGCTGTTTGTTTCCTGTGTCCGTGTGCTAGGATAACCCCTGGGGAGAGTTTATTTGACAAGACACCTCCTGCCACAGCGCAGGATCTCAGAAGGCCCTTCTGTCAGTGCCAAAAAACATACAGCCTTCCTCGTCACGCCGAAAGAGGGATGAGGGACTTGTACAGTCCTTCCGCTCACTCCAGCTGCACAGCAAACGATAATGTGGATTACACATCTGTGTTCCCCTCTATGGACACAACAGTGGAATACATCAAGAGTCCAGAAAGAGAGGAGAGCATCCTGGACATGTCTGACTTTACCAGTCATCCTCTGGAGAGGAGGCATCTTCGGTCTCACGGTGAGCACACTGACCTCGAACAGGATGGCGAATTTAAAGATGATCTTCTGCTTTCTGTCCAGAGGCCAAAAAGACAAGTGACATTTGAATTCCAGCCTGTCTTCGCTGCTCAGAGCCTCAGCCAAGCCGATTTTGAGAGTTTTGCCTACTTTTTCCCTGAGGATCATCTGGCAGAAGCCCGACCAGAGGTGGAACCCCAGTGGCCCACGCCGAGCGGCCTGACCTCGGCCAAAGCCTTGGAAGTGTGCCAGACAGCTTTGGCCAACTCCACTGTTGGTGCGGTGTGTCGGGGGCTGCTGGGACGCCGTCTGGATGAGGCGGTGGATCTTTGTATTCTGGACCTGCAGCTCAAAGACGACCTGGGGTGGGAGGAGGCCCTGCTGCCGTACCTGGAGAATGAATGTGAGAGGAAGCTGTTGGAAAACCGGACCCAGAGAGCATTGGAGGTGGATGGTCCACTAGGAGCAGCCAAGGAGGTGGTGACAGCTCTGCGCTGTCCCAACTTTTGCAACGGAAATGGAGAATGTACAGAGTGGGGCTGCCATTGTTTTCCAAGCTACAGCTTCTATGACTGCAGCCTGGCCATCAGTGAGTATCCAGAGTCAGATGATGGATGAAGCAGACTCAAACTACACTTACAAAACTCTACAATGTGCAGAATCCTCATCGGGATTCTTTCCTTGGGAAGAAAGTTTCATCTATTCAACACTTATCGCAACACCCCATCAGTAAACATGGACACGTGTGGAGAAGCTGGAAACAGGAAGACTTCCTCTTCACAGAAATAGGGTTTAAATAAGTGTTTGCTTCAGAGAGGCCTAAACATGCCAGATAAAAATCTCTTCTACATCAGGATGGCTGTGGCTACCTGAATAGGTGCAGCTGATATCAATTAATGCCATGAAGGAGATACTGAGACCTAACAGGATAACAGAGTGATGTGTACAGTAAATGTGGCCCGAGTGTGTAAGAGGATAGTCTTTCTGATTGAGCTTGATCTCCATTTCAGATAGTAATAGTCAATTCATCTGTTTAAATAACTAATATTCTCTAATGTCTCCCTGACTGGACAATCCTCTCCTCTGATAGGCCAACCGGTGGAGCTAACAGATTTGGAAAACAGTGGACTGTGTGACATCCGAACGTTCAACTGTCGCAACGTTCGAGTCTTCGGCCTCGGCTTCATCAGTTCTCCTGAGCTCAGCTGCCACGCAACCCGACTGAAGGTGAGGCCAAACGAAGGTGTGACTGACAGCCTTTTCGAGGAAAAGTCCAAAATGTTTAATGTGAACTGCCTCCGTAGTACATGAACGGAGTTTGGGTTCAAGGGGAGAAACAGAGAACCAAAGCCACCTTCCTGAGCTCCAAGGCTCTGGACTGTGCCGTCCCCTCTCTGAGCAACACAGCCGTAAATACGGAAGACTTCATGATGGACGACAAACCGTACGCACGCTGGGAGATTAAGGTAACGTGTCTGATATTTAACTGACCTCAGAAAGTCTTTAAACGGTTGTTTTTCAGTGTTCAGCTCAGCTCTTTCCCGTCTCAGGTGACCAATGATGGTTCCCAGTACAGCCAGTCCAAGGTGCTGACGATCTATGATGGAGTCTGCCAAGTGTGCGAGGCGTCCCGCTCAGGACTCTGTAAGTTAAAGGTAACTCGCGTGAAGGTTTGAATACATCCCACAACAAACAAGATGGTACACCCAGTTCAGATTCACTCTGCCGTAGTTACAAGTAACTTTACCTGAAAGGATAGGGAGCTAAAGTGTCTCCACGTAAAGTTGCAGAT
This sequence comes from Lophius americanus, assembly GCA_037951165.1. Taxonomy (NCBI): domain Eukaryota; kingdom Metazoa; phylum Chordata; class Actinopteri; order Lophiiformes; family Lophiidae; genus Lophius; species Lophius americanus. The sequence continues at coordinate 260,561 of JBBDHG010000186.1, forward strand.
GATCTGTCTCACTTTGGTTCTGTTCAGTCTCAGAACCTCATGAATAGCTTTGGAACCAGGATGATAGATTTCAATGACCTCTAGAATTTCATTTGATTTTGGCAATGTGTGCTAGAGGTGAGACCTAAGAGCCAACTTCCTGCTTCTGGAGATGTTCTACTGAAGTGATGATGTAGTTGAACAGGGCTGGTACTGATCCGGTCTGGGTGGGTCCAGTCCAGCTGGAGTCGGTTATTAATGCAGTCTGGTAGGTTTTAGGATTTAGTTTCTAAGGAGGCGGAGCCTGTCTTACAGAGACCCAGATGGTGTTAGAGAACCTTTCTGGTTCTACGAGTAAACATCATAATTTAAAACGTGTGTTTGTTAAATCTTGCATGAAGATTCCACACAGTACACGCACAAATAGAAGAAACCAGGTCGGGCCCAAAGCCTTTTAACGGTGTCCTCAAACGTACGTAAACATAAATGCTTGTACTTTTATGAACTATTACGGTTGTTATATTTTCATCCGTGTTGGTTGGTTGTCAGGATTATGCAGAATCTACTTGATGCATTTCTACAAAGTCTGCAGGAATGTTCGGATATTGGCCGGAAAAGAAACCCTTTAAATCTCGAGTCGGATTCCAGATTTTGTTTCCGCTGTCTTTGACATCACTAGAAGAAACTACTGAACCGTTTTACATAAAACTATAAGGAGTGGTTAGAAACGGTTGGATTCGGGAGACACAGGTGAACCCTCTGGAATGTGGGAACATCCGGCCTTACCAAAACCTTCTGATTTAAAACAGTTTAAATCAGAAGTCCAGCTGCTTCAGATTCAACCGTCAAGGATCACCATTACCAAGAATCTGCACAAACACGTCGGTTTGTGGTTAGGGATCGAGCCAATGTGGCCTCAGACTCCAGGGTGTTAATATATTTGTCCTGATATCATGCTAAGCTAAGGGTAAGAGAAGACGCCATTGTGACCTTAGACTCAAGAGGGTTTCTATACTGGACCCCCCAAAACACGTCGGTTTAGAGTTTAGGGAGATCAGGCCAGCATGATCCTAGAATCTAGAGGGTTGACATACTGAATCCAAAAACATCCCATTTTTGCATTTGACCCGTCCCTGAGGGGGGGTTGGTCCGCCTCCTTTGAAGGACCCGGGGAGCATGATGGGTTCAGGGTCTTGCTCGAGGACCCTCCGACACGTAGACCTGCTGGGGCTCAAACAAGGTTAGAGATCATGCCAGTGTGACCTCAGACTCCAGTAATGTCCTCAACAGGGGGCCGGATCAGGATTAGGGTCAGGGTTTACGTTGGCATGAGCTCAAAGCCCAGATGGTTAGCCAACATAAAGTTTTTAGTTGGTCTCTAGAATATTAGCTGAGTCAGGTGACGTGGAGGAAACTCCAGGATTTATTCACCCTGATGAACTTGTAGCTGGTTGAATGTTTAAACCGTCTGATTTCCAGCTGCCTATTTAAAAAAAAGAAAAACAAGGACCAGACTCCTGGGTCGTGTTGTTGCTGGAACTGATTTTCTTTTTTTTACAGGAATGGAGAAATCATGTCTTCTTATAAACAACCTGGGGCGAACACGTGTCCATGCGTTTGCCAAAGACGCACTAAATTAAATTGACTTTAGCAGGCGGCGTGGGTTTAGGGTGATTTCCTGTTTCTTACCTGGGATCTCCGGAGAGAAAAAAAAAACCACAAGACAGAACGGCTTGAAAAGACATCGGTTTCATGAGGCTGTAAAACGGCTTTTAGAGAAAAGGCTATAAATGTAAGTACACAAACAGAACCCACTAATTCTGCTGTCTCTGCTCGCCAGGAGAAGACGTGTAACATCGACGGGATGTGTTTCACCCAGGGAGATGCCAATCCCAGCAGCCCTTGCCTTCTTTGTGACCCAGACACCTCCAGATTCACCTGGTCCGTCAACCAAGGTACAAACATCTCCACTAGCTCCTCCTACGCCACCGGAACAACGACCAAAGATAAACAAAGCTACGATTTTTAGAATAAAAGACACTTCGATTAGGAAGGAAACTTGTGGCCACATGTTTGTCTTGTACCGCATTTATTGCTGATATCATTTTAATGGTTCTGGTGGTCTTCTTTAGTTTCAGCGCAGAAGCAAGCACCTTCTTTCGGCTCCATCCCTTTTTCCGGGGGTCGCTACAGCGGATCATTTCGTTCCGTATATCGATTTTGCATTGGATTTTTTTTTTTTATGTCGGATGCCCTTCCTGACATAACCTTCCCATTTATCCGGGCTTGGGACTACAAGTAGCTAGGTGGGCTAGTAGCACCAAGGACTTTGCCTGAGGGTCCACAATGAATTTCTGCCCTTTTCTTCTTAGTCTCCGTGCAGTCATTACACATCAAAGAGCAGCGGTCACTGTATCCACGCAGAGAGTCAACTAAAATCTGATGTGTGTCTATGGCGGGTTCCACAATCTACCAGAAGACATGGACAGACAAGAACCTCCAGGGACACAAGAATCACAGTCTGAGAAGCAGAAATTAACGACAAGACTTCATTTTTCCGGGAATGTGTGCTACAGTAGCTCCTCGGTGGGATCACTCGCCAACTGTATCGTTTAGCCTTGGGCGACCATGACCACGGTTGTTGTCATGGTGATGCTTTAAATAAAGCAACTGCTTGATTATAACGTAGGTTTACTCGCGCTGGAGGGAATGGGGGAGGATAAGAGTTGTTGGTACCTCAGAGGGGTTTTACTCGGACTAACGTTACATCATTATGACGCTACCTAACATTAAATTAGTTAGCGATGTTGTGTGTTAGCCTTAAGCCTTGAACTCATCACATGATTCGTGCTGAAAATCCAGATCCACGCCATGGTCCAGTGGTCTTCATCGTCCTGAATTACTTCATATGTTACTTCATGAAAAGGAAAGTTGGTGGTTCCGATCCACCATTCTTGTTGTGTGATTTAATCTTTTCCAACTTTTCCAGCCGTTTGTTTCCCACTTCGATCCATCAGGGGTCCTGAGAGTTTATCTTGGAGGCGTTTAGAGTTCATTATTTCTTACTTTCCTGCCAAAATGTTGAATTCTTTGTGGGTTTGCGTGAAAACGAACTCTCTGCTGCGGTCGGGTTCATCCCGCCATAATTCATGGACTTTCCTAATCCTGGCAAGCACAGACTGACAGCTACCAGGAAGTATTCCGCTTCACGGGTCACATGTTGCTGTTGTTCTTGTAAATCACATGGTTGATTAGCAGAGACTGAAAATCATCCTCAACAAATCCCGGTTGCGACCTCTCAGAACCGCCATAATGGGCCAAAGTCATGCAGAACTTTGTTTCAGGTTCAGACCTGGATTTCCCTTATTTCAGTAATTGTACCAGACATATCAAGAATAATAATCCATCATGAGAGATGAGATGATTCCAGATGGTTTACCGTAGGGAGAATGATCTTCTGACGACTCGCTTTAAGGTGGATTCAGCGGGAATTATCTCAGCGCACCTCCAGACAGTCGGGTCGGGAGTTCAGTCGTAATCCTCTCAGTCAGGAAGCGTCTCTTGTCTTAACTTATGTCCGTCGAGTCCAGCAGCTGTTTCCTGGGATTATCGTCACTTTCAAACATCCGCGAGGAAGCGTGATCTCAGCCGCGGACGCTATATGATCTCGTTCGTAGTCCGTTGAGAGCTGCTCCTGCAAAGACGAGCCGGAAACCCGTCCGGGGTTTAAGAGTCTTTTTCTTCACGTTTGTGCTGAACATGGAGACAGTTGACATCAGGATAGGAAGGACAAACACTCGGAGTCAAAGATGTAAAAGTAAAGACTCTTATTTCTGTTTCTGAATCTTTTTCCCTTCAGTCAACGAGCCGCCGGCTTTCCACCAACCCCAAAGTGACCTGCGGACGTTTGACGGCGAGAACTTCGTCTTCCAGTTTGCGGCGTCCGACCCCGAGGGCTCGGCGCTCCTCTTCCAGCTTGAGGAGGGCCCAGATGGGGCGGTCCTCTCACCTGCCGGTCTTCTCATCTGGAGGGTCCCGTCGCTTCCCGAGGAGGAGGGACGCCACTCGTTCCGCTTCACGCTATCGGACGAGTGCGACGCCCAGAGCGCCTTCACCGTGGAGGTAGAGTGTCAGAATAATCATAATAACTCTGATTTAAAAAGTCCCTGTAACATCAAGTGTTTTCCAGCTGCTTTAACGGACGAGGCAAGGGCAAGAAACTCAGAAAGAAATATAACAACAGAAAGAAAAAAGTTTAAACCAATACCAGAGAGAAATTACGCGTTTAAAAAGAAGACGACAAAAAGACAAAAACAGTAAAAAACAGAAATATAGAGACGAGGAAGTCTCAATAACAGACAGTGAATATAAAAAGAGGATGAGGAAAGTAAATCAAAGAACGGTAATTAAAAAAACGACATTAGTTCACAGAATAAATACAATAAAAGCAAAAGGGAAGAAAAACACGAGAAGGAAAAATAAGAGATAAAGGACAAAAATAATAGATAACATCACATCGTATATTAAAGCAATAAAACCCAATGTTGATGGAAAAAGAAAAAGTAATAAAACAAAATAAAACAAAAAAAGAAGACAAAAAAAAAGACATCATCCCCCCAAATAAAAGCAATGAAACTAAAAGGGATGAGAACAATAAAATATAGAAAAGACACTTTTATCTTGTACATCTCTCTCCAAGCAAAGGTTCTGGTTTGAGATAATAAAGCACTAAACTGATAGAACATTAAAAGATTAAAAGAAACGCTGAAAAGCTGACATCACATACCAAAAATAGCCCCAATAAAACCATAAGGAGATTAAAAAGTGGCGTCCCACAGGGCGACTGAAAGCAGTAAAACACTGGAATGTGAGGACAGAATCATAAAGATGATGACATTTTGTAAAAGCATGACTTTGAGCTAAACCCTCATCTCATCACGGGTTGGTGGTTCTAAAACTACGGCAAGTACAAGCAATGAAGGGAAAAGGTAAAAATGCTGCAATGTTTAAAAAAAAGGCAAACTTTCCCACTCATAACCTATTCAAGTTATCAACTAAACTTTAACGGAGCTTATAGTCTGCAGGGATGAATGTATGGGGGACTTTCTCTGATCGGGGCAGGATAGTTTCATTTTGATTTAAGCGGTGGTTCGTACCTGAAAAATATCAAAAGTGTGAAATGAGTCAAATTTAACTCCCTGGTTTCTGCCGGAGTTGATTTACAGTGAGTCCGATTGTAGAAGCCAAAGTCCATGTTTTGATTGATTTAGTGGGTTTACATTAATAGGAGGTCAACCTATAAAAGGTGGGAACCATCCCGTGAGTCAGGTATTCCACCCAGAAGGGGAAACAGTGTTTGACTTATGACAAGGAAGCCAATCCAAAGCTTTAAGCTATCACCAGAAAAACCCGATGATGCGTTCTCCTTTTCTGTGAAACCACACGACGGTCGGACACATGACGATTAGTCCATTTATTGTCCTTCTAACAAGAACAAATCACTAAAGCATGGTTGGAGCGTAGATCTAGCGGTCAAAAACGGTTTCCCCTTCTGGGTGGACCCCCTGACACACACGGGACGGTTCCCACCTTTTATAGGTTGACCGCTAATTAACTTAAATCCAATAAATATATCAAAATATTTTTGGATCGTTCGGACGACTGAACAGTGAGATATCAGATTTAATGTGCCGCCATCCGATAGCTGGTATTAGAGAGTGAGAGAGTCTCGAACAGAAGCCTCCGGAGCCGGTCGGTTGTAAAGGTAAAACTGTGTGTCGTCAGCGTAACAGTGACGTGAGAAGGACTGAATCTGAAGATTGTGGCACCAGTTGTGAAATATTTACGTTTAAACTTGTAATGAACGGCACAAACGTTCAGAAACGGCGATGAACACAAAGCGGACTGTAACTAGAAGAATCTGTAAGGCAGCGTTTCCCCGTCCGTCCGTGTCACAGGTCGCTGTGGTACCGTGTGGATGTCGGAACGGAGGTTCGTGCGTGACGGACGTAAAGTTCCCTGCCGGCAGCGGGAAGTACCTGTGTGTTTGTCCCGAGGGGAAGCATGGCGTCCTCTGCGACCGGGATGTCGACCAATGTCTGTCGGCCCCCTGTGCAGCCGGAAAGTGCGTCAGCGCGGCCAGCGGCCACAGGTGCGAGTGTCCGGCGGGGCTGAGAGGTGAGTCCCTCAAACCTTTCCAAACCTACATTCATAAAACATTGAGCTCTTCATTTGTTAAGTTTATGTTTCTGGCAGGCGTAAACTGTTTGGAGGATATCAACGAGTGTGAAGAGAGGCCTTGTTTCCGGGGAGTCCAGTGCTTCAACAGCTTTGGCTCCTACAGCTGCGCCTCATGCCCTAAAGGCATGCTGGGAAATGGGACTACATGCACAGGTAAGTGTTCTGCACTGATAACGATCGAGTTCAATGATAGCTTAAACTTTTAATTCAGTCATTCAAGGAAATATTTCACTAAAGTTGTTTTTTCTTCAGGATCTAGACTCTAACTGATAATTAACCATATGAGACATTTATTGTTATTGCCACTAGGTGACGCTAAAGTACAGTTCTCAGGACGTCATTTGAGTTTCTATTTAATTAATATTAAATTTAATATGATAACTATCTGAACTTTATCCACTTTACATTTTCTAAACTAGCTTGTTACTCTAGTAAATCCTTTTCTTTTTGCGTACTTACATGTTTCCTGATGCCCAGACTGGTTTCAGCATAAATTAAGATAATATAATTTGAAGGAAAGACGATCCATCGGGGTTTATCAGGAACCGCTAACACAATGTTGCTACATGGGAAAGTTTAAGGTATCCCACTGGAGGGTTAAAATCATATTTGGCACAATCTCCTTCTATAACATAAATAAAGGTCAAAGTCCGTTATGTCACTACATTGTGAGTGTCAGCAAATGTATTTAAATGAGATATCTAAGCAATAAGAGTCAAAAAATTGTTAAATTTGTACACATTCTGCAATTCTTGGCATTATTGATTATACAGAATGTGAATTATAGAGTAGAATTCAAACCCAAGAAACAACACAAGAGCATCGCCTAGAAGGAATACCCCAGCAGAATTAGACTGTATGTTCACCATAGCACTAAAGAAAATAAATCATACAGCAGAAAATAAAATTGTAGAAATAGAATAAGTATTAAACCTTTAAAGTCCTAACAATGAAAATAAAGGTTGTAAAAAGTTGTTTCTTTCATGTGGTGTCCCCCAGGGTAACGTCCTCGGCTCCTTACTTTTTAGCGCATACATGCCGTCACAGGGTCGTTTATAAACAGGGTCAATTCTGTGGCACACATATTTTAGAAACAAGAGTTTACTCTCTTGTTTAAACACCTCGCAATGCTCATGTAAAAAAAAAACACACACTAGAAGAGCCACCAGGAGGCAGCATTTCTTCCAGAGCAGGCAACATTTGGCACGTTTGCATGGCTATAAACGGTCTTAAACTAGCAGTGAGATAGAAATAAACATAAATATCATGAAGACACTAAAAAGATGCAGTAGGTAAGCATGTCCAAGAAATAACCATCAGTTTCAACTACACTACAAAAGGTAGAAGTTGTCCCGAAAAGGTAAAAAAAAAAAGAATTATATATTAAAAAAAAAAGATAAACATCAAAATACTTCATGAGATTAAGAATATGGTGGATAAATATGTTATGTGACGCATTTGGAAAGATGAATATGAGAAAAATAATACTTAAAAAAACAACGCTTTTAAATTTATGTAGTGGACAAGTTTCTTGAAAACATTTGAGACGACTTTTCAGTTGGATAAAAAAAAGTTTTATGACTGAAACTCCAAACGGTGAGTTGATAATAAGGATCTATGAACAGAACAAGTCCATCCATAACTTCACTTAGCATCATCAATCAATAACGGCTTCATAACTTCTCCTGTAATCCTGCTAACGTCGACTGAAACATGTCGGAGGTGATCAATTCTGACAGATGCTACGCTCATACAAGACCCCCGTAGATAAAGATAGAGCCCCGACACCCGGATCTCGATCTCATTAGCAGCCCTAACATGCGTTCATCAGATGCTGCTGTTGTTTGACATTATGCAGCCTTCGTTAGAGATGACATCATACCAAATATCACTCAGCTCATCCAAGACTTACATAATCATCTCCTGGACGCTGAGAGCTCCTTTCAACATCCATTCTCTTATTTATAGGCACAGAAATTGCTTTTAATTGCCGTGGATGGGGGTAGATAACTGCCCAGAGCGTCTCTGAGGAACATTCAGCATTGCTCGCCTCGAATGGAAACCAGATGGCTGATGGCAGCCGATACGCCGCCTCCCTCCCGTAAGACACTGTAGAGAAAAAAAACCTGCTTCCTTGTTCACATGCATCGTGTACCGGTGGAACTCAGCGCACATCACTCATGATTACCTTCGCGGGGGAGGTTGTGTTTTTGGCGGCGCCGATTCGTCTGTTTGCGGGATCCTTCTTAAAAGATTGATGAACATAAATTGATGAAGTATAAAGGAGAGGCAGGGTCCGGCCCCCAAGAAGCTCCTAGTAGATTGTAGTGGGGATCCGAGTCAGGCCCACAATGCCTGGTCACCATGAGGGCCCCGGCCTCCTGTTGAGGTGAGCTCCGTTACAGATTCTTTTAGAAAAGGATGGTGTGTCACAGGGCAACTGAAGTGTGGAATCTCAAGGGAGGCTGAGCCACCTGATGGCGGCTACGGACGTCCTCGTCGGTCCTTTTGTGATGTGTCTTGCGTGACGCGTTATAAATACACTCTTGTTGTTTCCGTACTTCCACAAGCTGCTCTTCCACTTCTTCTTCTTCTTCAATAATACACCTGTCTCGGGGTTCAGGTTTGTTTGAGTTTCTGTTCGCTATAAAAGTACGCAACATCCGGTTATGACGCTAACCGGTCCGCTCGCTCTCATTGGTTGTTGCGGCAATTCCGTCAGAGGATCGGGATTGTAATTATCAAACATGTTTGAAGTTTAAGATTGGAGATCATAGAAACTCCGACTCGATCAGGAGCAGTAAGATAATCGTATCGACGCCAAACACTTGAGAATTATTTGGACAAATAGTCGTTTGATATAAGCCTCACTGTCTGCATTTGGGTCCTTTGGGTCCCTTTGGGTGGGACGCATTTTATCTCCTTTTGGTTTTATTGCATAGAATCTTAGAACTTTGAATCTGTGCTGTTCATCATGATTATTGACAAAAAAGATCAGAGAATGTTATTTGTGACACGTATTCAATGATATGAGTACAAACCCATCATGACGGGGTCACAAATCAGTGGACTCCTAGAGCCGGTCCCAAGCCCGGGTAAATGTGGAGGGTTGTGTCAGGAAGTTCATCCGACGTAAAACCAAACCAGTATGCGGAACATGAAACTGATTTCCTAACCGGATGTGTTGGAGCTCGGAATAACAAATAACATCACTGGTTCTGTTAGCCAGCAGGGTACCGGCGGTAACTGTAGATGGAAACAGATGATCCGCTGTGGGTACCTTGAAGAGAACAGCTGAATGACGAAGAAGAAGACGTAGGATTTAATGATGAATCTGGTATGGGATGCGGACTTCACATCAAACTCTTGGTGGATTTTCACTTTGTTTGATCTATTGGCGGAGATGTGACGTTTAGAGATCACAAATGCGGACCAGCTCTTGTGTCCCAGCCTCACGTACATTATGCAAGTTTCAATGTAGCCTTCAGGGTATGTGATAAAATGGGATTTTTGCATAAGATGGTAATAACTCATTTTGGGGGCCGGAAAATGCAAACTTTGGAAACTAGCGTTTAATCCTTTTGATAAGGCAAAAGTAACTGTCAGCTTATAAACTGTTTTGTGGAAAGAAAATGACCTTTTCAGCCAGGCAGAGACTAAACCATTTAACGAATGGCAGATTATCTTGTTTTGTATTCAGACACATGGTTGCGCTCATACGTCCTCCTGGTGACGTGAACATAGCTTTAAGTTAAATCCAGCTGGATGTAGATTCGGGATTCCTGCAGGATTCTTGAGCGCCTGCATGTGAGCAGGCTGAAAATCAAACCACGGTCTATGTTTCGAGAGAATAAGACATTCAATGGAAAAAACTGTCCGAGAACACGCAGCATGAATTACCGTCACTTGTCTGCGGTTTGTCTTTTTAATGGATCTTTGTAGAAGTGGACCCATGAGGTCCAATCCTGGATTTACTCAAACCTTCTTGTTCAAATGTTTACTCTGAGACATGTGAGAAAATGGGCTTTGGTTTGAATTATTTGACCTCCTTGTTCGGTTCAATATAAAACATGGACAAGTTTGTGTTTCAAGAGCCACCAAGAGTCACGCAGTCAAGTTCCTTTGTCTGTCTGTCCTTTCCTGTTACGATGAGGGCTACAGTCAAAATAGATTCAGCTTCTATAAGAGGAACGAGACCACATGATTTATTTTTGGACAGCCGTTACTGACAAGAAAGTATCCAAAGCTCAGAACAAAGAAACTGCTATGAAATGCTCAGATGACGTTTATCCAATCAGTCGAGCGGAATTAAGTTCGGGCTTGAGGGGTTGTCCTTGATTAAAGAGAGAATCTTCGCCTGCGTTGAGTTTTTAATGCTACGCTCAAGGTTTGTAAAAGTACTGATAGCCTTTGAGTGGTAATTATTCCTCATTGAGATCTTTACACAAACTCCTCCCACAGTCTTGTCTCTTCTTTTGTATTAAAAACAACCTTTTCAACCTTGCCGGTTACAGCCTTCAACCTGTCACCTCTTTTGGTTCTGCTGGTGATCCAGTAAGATGCACTTCTGGATATAATATAATCCTTGCTTTTCTTCGTACAGAAGTGATGTCAGCTCCAGTCTCCCCCACATCTGTTCCTCATACCACAGTCCACAAGACACCAGATGTTCTGCCACAACCACCCCAAACAAAGACACACACTCTCCTGAGGAACTCCAGTGGGAGCTCCCAGCAGACAGAGGCCGAGGCGGGGAGGATTGAACCAGACCACTCAAAAATTAAGACCGGCAGTTTGAGGCAGATTCTAACTGGGACAATCCCCGCGCACTCTACGGCAGGAAGTTACAAGAGCATCACAGCATATACTCCACTCAAGCCCCAGACTGATGCTGTGAGGAAGAGCCAAAGCATCAAGTCTTATCCATCCATGACTACAGCGGATACTTTGAAGAACATCTCAGGAAGTACAACGACACAAGTCAAGCCTGATCCATCAAAAATTGACAAGGCATCTATCAACATCAAGTCAGGTAAGCCCAACATTTCCAGGAACATGTGTTCCTTCATAAAGTACTTTTACTGGTACATTTAAAAGTCCCTACTCTGCTCCTCATGATGATCCAACAAATGGAGACCACTGACCACCAGTCTGTGTCTCTCAGGATCTGGTCATTCTCTGGCTGTGAATGTGTCGGCAACATGTGCCAGTCGGCCCTGCTTCCCTGGGGTTCAGTGCATCAACCGCAGACCGCCACACGTCGGCTACGTCTGCGGCCGCTGCCCGCCCGGTCTTTATGGCAATGGACGCATCTGCATGAAGACCGCTAAAGAAGGTAAGGTATCTCTGATGAAGGAAGTGACTATGGATCTACTTGACTACGCTTAAGGTCACCTTTAACCAACTGGTTGGTTGGTCAGTTGGCCAACGGTTTGTTTGTGTTGTTGGTCATTTTGGTGTTCTGTTGGTAAATTGGTTGGTTGGTTGGTTGGTTGGTTGGTTAGTTGCTGGCTGGTTGCCTGGCCCACTGGTTTATTGGTTGGTCTTTTGGGTGGTCTGTTGGTTGGGTGTCTCTCTACCCTTATAAATAGCGGTGCTCTAACTAGAGTGGCCTGTAAAGGCTTTTTCTGGGTACTTTACGACAGCTAACTTCTAACTGGACAATGACTGTTTGGGGGAGTCAATTTGGCAAAAGACCTGATCACACCTCATTGTTTTTCCCCAGCATCTAATCACCTTCCTCAGCAGCGGACAGTTGGCAAGACCAGCCGATTGTCTCATGGAAGCAGCAGCAAAGTCTCCCAGCTCCACCTGCCCAACCTTTCCACTAGACACCTGTCTATACCTATCACCAAAGCAAACCGAGAGAATACCCCGCGCCAGGTACCAGCCTCAGGAAGGGGAGGTGGGACAGGCAGGAGAGAAGCGGTAACCCCTTTAAAAGATGTTCCTAGAACATCGGTCAACGCTCACCATGTCCCTCAAAACACTGTCAGGACATACACCAGATCTATCACGACTATCCCCAGGGATTTTATCGTACCCCATGACACGGACTCCATGGTGAGTTCCCTATTTTTGTACCATATTAAGATGGTTATGGTTAAGTGGACCCCCAATGACCATCATTCTTTCATTTCATGATCATCACTTGGAAGCCTGACCAAACATCGACTGGTGAAAAACCTTCTAAGGCAACTCCGTCTGCTCCACGCCGAACCAATCAGTCTGACAAAGGGGCACAGTCCAAACTGACCACCAGGCACCAGATCATCTATCTGGGATCCATCCAAGCCAAACCCTGGACTCCTCCCAGACAAACAGCAGCTTTCAGCGCTCTGTCCTACTCACTGTCTGAGTCAGAGTTCTCCGCAGATGGAGATGATGTCAGGTCTGAAGATCCAGAGATGCAGCACACCCTCACATCGCTGGGCAAGACGATGTACCGTAGCCCCCTGCTGCAAAGACAGACCAGCGTCCATCCAAGGGAAAGAAGCTCTACGGCAGCAGACAGACAGGAGGCGACCTGCGCCGACCATCCATGTTTCCATGGTGCGCTTTGCGAACCAGCAGTGGACGGGGGCTTCCGCTGTGGAAGATGTCCCGTAGGATACACCGGAGATGGCAGAGTCTGTGGAGGTAGATTCTGCAATACTCCACTCATTCACTCATTCATTCATTAAATAAATTTGATCTGTTGACCATGCATGTTTTTCAAGCTGTCTGCAGACATTCATGCGGTCGGAATATGGAGTGCGCGGCTCCCAATACCTGCCGCTGCAAACCAGGCTACACGGGACCGGACTGTCAGACTGGTAAACGATAAAATGGCTCACATACAGTAACTTATTTCAGCTATTATTCCTCTTTAATAATGATTGCCTTTTGTGTTTTTTAGCTATATGTGAGCCCGATTGCTTGAGCGGGGGTGTTTGCGTAGCTCCTGGTGTGTGTCAGTGCCTCCAAGGTTTTCATGGGGAAACCTGTCAGGACGGTAAAGTTGCCTCCATTCCCCAGTTAATCCAGTTATTGTAACAAAGACACTGCAAACAAAAGACACACCTTGAATCTGCCTTGGTTTATTACAGTTCGACAAACAAAGCCAGCATAGCTTTGCCCCACTAGAAAACATGTCGCAGCTGAGAGAGGCATGAAAAAACAGCTACATCTTCGTCTTGCGTGTTTAAGATTCATCTTAAGCAACCAAATACTAGAAAACTGTCAGAGTCTGTATTCCAGTGGTAGACCCTTGGACACGGGGTCTATACTACAGTGGTAGACCCTTGAACACGGGGTCTATACTACAGTGGTAGACCCTTGAACACGGGGTCTACACTACAGTGGTAGACCCTTGAACACGGGGTCTACACTACAGTGGTAGACCCTTGAACACGGGGTCTACACTACAGTGGTAGACCCTTGGACACGGGGTCTACACTACAGTGGTAGACCCTTGAACACGGGGTCTATACTACAGTGGTAGACCCTTGAACACGGGGTCTACACTACAGTGGTAGACCCTTGGACACGGGGTCTACACTACAGTGGTAGACCCTTGAACACGGGGTCTACACTACAGTGGTAGACCCTTGAACACGGGGTCTACACTACAGTGGTAGACCCTTGAACCCGGGGTCTACACTGCAGTGGTAGACCCTTGAACACGGGGTCTACACTACAGTGGTACACCCTTGAACACGGGGTCTACACTACAGTGGTAGACCCTTGAACACGGGGTCTACACTACAGTGGTAGACCCTTGAACACGGGGTCTACACTACAGTGGTAGACCCTTGAACACGGGGTCTACACTACAGTGGTAGACCCTTGAACACGGGGTCTTTGATCTAATGGTAGACTGTTCAATAATTCTGCTGGTACATGAAGTAAATACATTTAAATGAACATCATAAATATTTAAGGGGGTCTGTGCAGCTCTCTGCAGGTTGCCGTGTGAAAATGGAGGCACATGCGTTGGACTCCAGATGTGTTCCTGTCCTTATGGATTTGTTGGACCTCGCTGTGAGACCAGTGAGTCCAAACTTCTCCTAGTGTTCCATTTTGACTGCATTCTGGGAATCCCTTTGACCGGTCCTACTTTTTATCCGGTCCATCACAGTGGTCTGCAGCCGTCACTGCCAGAATGGCGGCAGGTGTGCGTCTCCAGACGAGTGCACGTGTCCGGCGGGCTGGACCGGGCGGTCCTGCGAGACAGGTGAGTGCGTCGTATTGTATATGTGTGTGTGCTGACCACTGGATGCCGACGCCCCCAACTCTCTCTCCAGCTCTCTGCTCGCCCTTGTGTCTGAACGGAGGCTCCTGCGTTCGCCCAAACGTCTGCGGGTGTCCTCTGGGTTTCTACGGCGCCGAGTGTCAGAACGGTAAGTCCAGTCGTTCCGTCGATGGAGGAGTCTACTGACCCGTTGAGTTATTCCTAAATCCGACTTGTTGTTCCCCCTACAGCCGTGTGCAGTCCTCCGTGTAAGAACGGCGGTCTGTGTATGAGGAACAACGTCTGTTCCTGCCTGCAGGGACACACCGGCGGCAGATGCGAGAAAAGTTAGTCTTCCTCCTGATCGCCATTCCATCATTAACTCTTTCCTTTATTCCGGATCCTTCCGCCATCGTCTTTCAAACCTTAACTCTCTTCTTTGGCCATTAATTCATCCTCCTTATATTATTATCACATTTTTTTGTTCAGGGTACAACTTAGAAAAAGTCAAATATTTCTTTGCGAGTATTTAAGTATTTGCTGGAGTCGTACCTTTTGACATTTTTAATAATTCTATAATTTGCTACGTTTGGTAGGAAAATATTAGATTTCTGCTGTTTTGAGCGGAGAGTCTAACTATTTCAGATATCCTCAACAAATTCTGTATAAATATGATACTTTAAACTCGTGATAAATTATACATCTGTGTATAATCTGTCAAAAAAAGAAGATGCCAAGCGTCTTTTTGTTATTGCGAGTCATCCTCATGTTTAATTTTTGCATGTCTTGCAAAACATTTGATGTCCAACTTTCACATATAATGTACGCTTATCAGCCATAACATTGTAACCACCGACAGGTGAAGTCAGAAACATAGATTATCTATATTTTGTCCTGGAGTTGATGTTGGAAGATGGAGAAACGGTCAACAGTAAAGATTTGATTGACTTGACAAGAACCATTTGGGTAGAAGAACGGGTCAGAGCATCTCCGGAGCTGCAGGTCTTAGGTGTTCCTGGTCTGCAGTGGTTGAATCTACCAAAGTGGTCTAAGGAAGGACTATTAGGGTCTTCATTGTTTGAAAGGACTAATGTGGATCTGACTTCATTGTTAGTGGTCAGAATGTTATGGCTGGTGTATTTGGGACCTTGTCCTGAGGGTCTCATATAAACCAGGTACTAAACTAAAACTAAACTATCATGGTAGATCTGGTGTTTATCTCGATACTGCCTGATTTTTCCAGTTTCAATCCCCATTAATCCTTAACTTTTACACCAGAAGATCTTCTATTCATTCAAAGACACGTGGTTGGATTTTGCGGGTCCTGGGGGGCACAGGATGTGGTTCTAGGGGCCGAGCTGTGATAAATCTCTCAACACAACATCAAACGTACTTAGATCTCTGCGATGTCTCTCTCTCTCTCTCTCTCTCTCTCTCTCAGCAGGTGTGTGTGAGACCATGTGCATGAACGGCGGCCGGTGTGTGGGTCCAGATGTTTGCGACTGTCCGTCAGGGTGGCGAGGAAGGAGATGCGATAAACGTAAGTTATCTTATTCAACAAGTCTGTGACGGGTCAGCGCCAACACCTCCCACCATCCAGCATACAAACAAACTGAAACACATCAGCCTTTAGAACCTCAACCTGTCCGAGTGTTTAGTGTGTGAAATAATGATGGAGGAAAGACTGTTTCTCTGTGTGAACCTGGACTGTTTCTCTGTGTGAACCTGGACTGTTTCTCTGTGTGAACCTGGACTGTTTCACTGTGTGAACCTGGACTGTTTCACTGTGTGAACCTGGACTGTTTCTCTGTGTGAACCTGGACTGTTTCTCTGTGTGAACCTGGACTGTTTCACTGTGTGAACCTGGACTGTTTCTCTGTTTGAACCTGGACTGTTTCACTGTGTGAACCTGGACTGTTTCACTGTGTGAACCTGGACTGTTTCACCGTGTGAACCTGGACCGTTTCACCGTGTGAACCTGGACTGTTTCACTGTGTGAACCTGGACTGTTTCACCGTGTGAACCTGGACCGTCTCACTGTGTGAACCTGGACTGTTTCACTGTGTGAACCTGGACTGTTTCTCTTTGTGAACCTGGACTGTTTCACTGTATGAACCTGGACTGTTTCACTGTGTGAACCTGGACTCTTTCACTGTGTGAACCTGGACTGTTTCTCTTTGTGAACCTGGACTGTTTCACTGTATGAACCTGGACTGTTTTACTGTGTGAACCTGGACTCTTTCACTGTGTGAACCTGGACTCTTTCACCGTATGAACCTGGACTGTTTCACAGTGTGAACCTGGACTGTTTCACTGTGTGAACCTGGACTGTTTCACTGTGTGAACCTGGACTCTTTCACTGTGTGAACCTGGACTGTTTCTCTTTGTGAACCTGGACTGTTTCACTGTATGAACCTGGACTGTTTCACTGTGTGAACCTGGACTCTTTCACTGTGTGAACCTGGACTATTTCTCTTTGTGAACCTGGACTGTTTTACTGTGTGAACCTGGACTCTTTCACTGTGTGAACCTGGACTCTTTCACCGTATGAACCTGGACTGTTTCACAGTGTGAACCTGGACTGTTTCACTGTGTGAACCTGGACTCTTTCACTGTGTGAACCTGGACTCTTTCACCGTATGAACCTGGACTGTTTCACAGTGTGAACCTGGACTGTTTCACAGTGTGAACCTGGACTGTTTCACTGTGTGAACCTGGACTGTTTCACTGAGTGAACCTGGACTGTTTCCCCGTGTGAACCTGGACTCTTACATTGACTGTACTGCTGTCAGAAGAAGTAAACTGGGTAGATTTAATAAAAGTGACCTGCAGTCCGGCGTAGATGTTCGGCCTTGGAGCCTTCAGAACTTTTTATCCGCTCTGTCTCTGCAAACATGGAAACCATCAGCCCTCGTGTCTGCCGGGGTTTTATGGTTCTGACCTTCGTCGTCAGCACCGAGGTTCTGCTGAAGAGACCTTAGAGGTTTGGGCGGAGTCGATCCACCACCTCTCAGCTGTAGTCTGTGACTGGAGGTGAAATGATCTCATGTCTCCTCTCAGCCAGCTGTGTGCAGAAGTGTCTGAACGGAGGCGAGTGTGTTGGACCCAACACATGCCACTGCGCCCCGGGGTGGCACGGCATGCTGTGTCAGATCCGTGAGTACCCCGACACCAACCCGCTCCGGCGGTTCTTTGAGTCCGGAGTGGACTGGATCCTCTGACGCGTCTGTGTTTCCTCTCAGCTCACTGTCAGCAGAAGTGTCTGTACGGCAGTCGATGTGTCCGACCCAACGTCTGCGCCTGCCGGGGCGGACCTTCAGGTTCTGTTTGCTCCAGGAGGGTAAGAACTCTGATCTAAAAGAGGTTCTCCTTCTCTGGTTTCATACGTCTTCATCTCAGGTTCTACCTCCAGATGGTCTCAGAAAATGTCAGACAGTAAAAGTTATGGAATGTAGTCCAAATCCAATCAATCACATTATATTTATTACTAAAGAACCAACTCACCTTCAACTACTGTTGTCTGAAGGTTCTGTCCAAAAATAACAGGTCCAGAGAGAGAGAGAGCTAGAGAGAGAGGGGGGGTACTAGAGAGAGAGACAGTACAAGAGTAAGAGGGAGTGAGTACTACAGAGAAAGAGAGAGTACTAGAGTAAGAGAGAGAGAGAGAGAGTACTACAGAGAGAGAGAGAGAGAGTACTAGAGTAAGAGAGAGAGAGAGGGAGTACTACAGAGAGAGAGAGAGAGTACTAGAGTAAGAGAGAGAGAGGAGGTACTAGAGAGAGAGAGAGAGTGAGTACTAGAGAAAGAGAGAGAGTGAGTACTAGAGAGAGAGAGTACTACAGAGCGAGACAGTAGAAAATTGAGAGAGAGAGAGAGAGTGAGTGAGTACTAGAGAGAGAGAGAGAGTACTAGAGAGAGAGAGTAGAATTGCCGCGTCACATGATGATGATGACCGAGTGACACAAATGACTTCCGGTTGCTTTGCCATCAAGTTTGTTGTTATTGCAGCTCCAAAACTTTCTTTCTGGTTCTGATTGTTTCTGGGGTTTTTCAGCTCCCCATCACCAACGGCTGAGACCCGGTTGAAGCCCGACAGACACCAGAAATTCTGCTTCCAGTCAACGCAGCGAAATCCTCCATCTGCACAAATCCATCCCATCATCATGTCTCATTTCTGTGCTGCCAGTAAAGATCCAATCTTTGCAGAGAAGAACCAGAAGCTGGGGGATGAATTGGGTTTTTTCTAGAAAGGTAGAATGAAATGTGAAGATGACCAACAGAACCGAAGAAGAACCGTACCGTTTTGATACTTTCTATCCAGAAATAAGTCCAAACTACCAGATAAAATGGTTCTCACATCCATGCTAACAGTTTCCCACTGCTGCCTATCTTTATGCTAAGCTAGGCTAACAGAAGCTAATGTGTTGACTCCTGCACCATAAGCTACGTATGTTCCCTGAAATAGGGAGGATTCTATCAACCAAATCTCCTCAGGCGGCGCCGAATCTCGTGTTTCACTGTAAATGCCATCAGACCCACTCCTCTGTATGGGAATTTATTTATTTGGTTGTTATAAATTGTCGTATATATTTTTCTTCTTGTATATATCTAAATCATTGTATCATCGGTGTTTTTTCTTACCAAAGTCTGTTTATCGTCTCTTTTGTAAGAAAACAAATAAAGATCCCTACAAGGTGTTTTATTGTTATACATTATTATTTTAGGTCGATAAATATAAGAGTATATAAATTATGAATAAAATGTTCATTTCACTTTAGATTTGGATCCAACATCAAACTTCAAAGGTTTATAGTTTTTCATTATACTTAAAATGTTACTTTTCAAGATATTTAAGAAACTACTGGAAAAAATCCTCGATTCAAGCTGACGACAGCGCAATGTTTCAAGAAATGTTTCCTTTTTGAGTAATCCTGCTTAAATATGGACAAAAAAACAACATCCAGCAAACCTTTCAGCTAACCAACCAAACAAACCAACCAACAACCAAAAAAAACAACCAACAACCAAACAAACCAACCAACAACCAAAAAAAACAACCAACAACCAAAAAAAACAACCAACAACCAAACAAACCAACCAACAACCAAAAAACCAACCAACAACCAAACAAACCAACCAACAACCAAACAAACCAACCAACAACCAAAAAAAACAACCAACAACCAAACAAACCAACCAACAACCAAAAAAAACAACCAACAACCAAAAAAAACAACCAACAACCAAAAAAAACAACCAACAACCAAACAAACCAACCAACAACCAAAAAAACCAACCAACAACCAAACAAACCAACCAACAACCAAAATAAACAACCAACAACCAAACAAACCAACCAACAACCAAACAAACCAACCAACAACCAAAATAAACAACCAACAACCAAACAAACCAACCAACAACCAAACAAACCAACCAACAACCAAACCAACCAACCAACAACCAAACAAACCAGTCATCAACCACCTTAACAACCAAGGCAATCAACCGACTAACAGACAAACAAACCAAAACAACTAATGAATCAACTAATTAAACCAACCACTACCTAACTAACCAATCATCAACCAACTAGCCAAAACAACAGGCCAGTAAACCAAACCAATCAAATAATTAGCCAACCAACAAACAAATCAACCATCATCCAAGTAACTAAACAAACCAACCAAAGAGACAATCCTACCAACTTACCAACCAAACCAACCAACCAACAAACCAAAAAAACAGCCAAACCAACTAACAAGCAAATCAACAAATCAACCATCAACCAAATAACTAAACCAACCTAGCAACAAACAAACAAATCAACAAGGAAGTAGTACAACCAACAAATCACTGAACCTGCAAACCAAGCTATGAACCAAACCAATAAATAAAGAACTCAACCCACAATCAATCAAAAAACTAATTATCCAACACACAAACGCAGAAACTAGTAGTTTCGATAAATAAAACCAATAAACCGACGGAAACATTGCGTCCTTGTTGAATGTCGTTACATTTGTATTTATATCTGAATTCAAATAAAGAAATGTAACTGCAGAACCAGAACCTCAAAACTGAAATAGTTCTAGTAAAACAAGTCAGTTCCATTCTGCGACAACCTGCGGCCCATGTTTGGTTTTTTCTGTCTACCCATAATGCCTTGGTAGCGGCGGTTGCTGGAGCGGAGGTTCTCCATCGCGGCCACCAGGGGATGAGTTCCATCCCCGAATGAAGTTAGGACTCGAGTGTTTGAGGACAATTCTTCTCTTCGGTCGTCTGACGTTCCTCAGGTCTCTCACAGCGGGTCGGCCGTCACCAGCAGCAGAGAAGCATTTGACTCCTCCAGACAGGTTCATGGCCCGCGGGTCGGGGTCACCGGGCCAG
The DNA here is from genome assembly GCA_037951165.1 of Lophius americanus. Taxonomy (NCBI): domain Eukaryota; kingdom Metazoa; phylum Chordata; class Actinopteri; order Lophiiformes; family Lophiidae; genus Lophius; species Lophius americanus. The sequence continues at coordinate 281,382 of JBBDHG010000186.1, forward strand.
CGAGGATTAAGAGATTAACGAGGCCTCAATTAGGATTCCTAAACTCCTGTCTTGGCACGGACCAGCACCAGAACCGAAAACTGTCGGTCCTCTGTTAGTATTTGTTCCCAGCACTTTAATCCCCGTGAGACTCTCCAGAATCATCTGAACGGTCAGACGTTTTTGACTGGACCACTCCAGAACTTTGGTTCTACTCCTTCTGATCCATTCAGAGGTGGACTTACTCGAACTTAAAGACTGATGACCAGAACCCTGCCTTCAAACAGTCAGGCATTATTCCAGAGAAGATCTCCCAGAAGCTCCGAGGATCATCAAGGTGTGTTGTGGGTAAATTCAGGCCAGCCTTCATGTTCTTTTGGGTCAGCAGTGGATTTCTCCTCCCCCCAATGATGCCATTATAGCCCGGTGTCTGTGGAATAGAGGAGCCATGACCTCTGACCTTTACCGAGCTGAAGGAGGCCTGCAGTTCTTTGGATCTTCTCTTTGGATCTTCTGGTACTTCCTTAATGAACCTTCACCGTGATCTTGAAGGAATTCTAGAAGGTGGTCCACTTCTGTGAAGGTCCACTATTGTTCCAGGTCTTCTCCATGTGTAGATGACGTGTCTCACTGTGGATCTAAGGAGGAATAACTTTGGAACCCTTCCCAGCGTGAAGGATCTCAATCATCGTTACGGAATTTCTATTGATTTCGGCCTAGTGTGCTACTGGTGAGGCCAACGAGTCAACTGAGTCAACTTCCTGTTCCTGAAGATGGTCAACTGAAAAGACGAAGGAACAAGTTATTATAGCAGTTTGGTAGTTTTTTAGGATTTAGCTTCTAAAGGGGCGGAGTCTCTTTCAGACAGACCATTAGAGATTAGAGAACATTGTGTTGTGGGTTTTTTTGTTCCCAAAATGTTACAAACAGAACCATGTTTCTCTCCCCTCACTAGGAGTCCCTTGTAGACTAGAAATATTCTGGAAAACAACCCAAACATTTAGACAGTTTAGATTCTAAACTAACAATCTTTGCAGGGTTGCTGCCCTCTGGTGGCAGCATTAATAAATGCGGCGTCTCCCTGAGCCCCTGATGTGATGCATGAAATCAACCACCTGACTTGAAGGTTCCTCTGAGCTTTAAGTGTAACATACACAAGGCGTCGCCTTCTCCCGGATATTTATATCCACCCCCAAAGATGGCACTGGGCAAGGTGGTGGTGGAGGAGTTGGAGGAGGAGGAGGGGGGGGGGGGTCCATCTTGGAGGGCAAAGACAGAACGGGACGGCTCCAGTAGGTACACCTGGACTGTTCACTCAGTTGAAGCACCCAGCCATGGGCCAAGGGAGGAAAGTTATCCCGGCCATAGGCGCCAACGGGTAAACACACACACTAGGTGACCCGCAGAGAGGGAGTGTGTGACCAGAGAAGTTTGAACCCCCAACCAAAAGTTTTCATCAAAATGTGATCAGGAGAATATGGAGACGATGTCCATCTGATGTTCATTCCTCCATAGGAGGGTTTGGTTTTGGACTTTGTCAAACAAAGACTGAAGAAAAGAAACGTCTTTTATCCCCCAGACCCATGAGGTCATTTTAAAAAGGCTATGCTGGTGCTAACGACGGAATGACCCCAGAGTAAAATGATCGTGAAAAGATGATAGTGATTTTCTGATAACTCCTAAATGGAATCAGTGCCAGAAACCTTTTTTAAGGGTGAAAGACACTTTTTACCCAAATACCCTTCATTTCTTTGATAAATCAAACCGGTTGGGTGGATGGATAGGAAGGTACAGTAGGTAGGAACGTACATTACGTAGGTATGTCGGTTTGAACGTACAATAAGTAGGAAGGTAGGAATGTATATTAGGTAAGTGGGTAGGAAGGTACAGTAAGTAGGGATATACATTGGGTAGGTAGTAAGGTAGGAACAGTAAGTAGGTATATTAGTTAGGGACATACAATAAATTGGTAGGTAGGTGGATGCGTAGAAAGGTATAGCAGGTAGGAACATCTGATAAGAAGGAAGGTCGGTTGGTTAGGGTAGGTAGGTGGGGAGAAAGGTACAATATGTAGGTAGGTAAGTAGGAAGGTAAGTTCGGTAGAAAGGAAGGTACAGTAGGTCGGGATGTACGATAAGTAGGAAGGTAGGAATGCATATTAGGTAAGTGGGTAGGAAGGTACAGTAAGTAGGTACGTAAACAGGTACAGTAGGTAGGAACATAGAAGATGTAGGAAGGTAAGTAGTTTTAAGTACATTAGGTAGTAGGGAGGTAGGTACAGGATGTGGGTAGGCAGATACAAATGTACAGTTAGTAGGTAGGTAAGTACAAAAGGTTGTGTTACGTAGTTAGGTAGGTATATTAAGTAGGAAGGTACGTAGATAGATAGAAAGTACAGAAGCTGGTCAGGTAGTAAGAGAGGACAGTTAGTTAGTAGGTGGGTAGGTAGGTAAGTAGGAAGGTAGGTTCAGTATAGATAGGTACAGTAGGTAGGTAGGTACAGTAGGTAGGTAGGTAGGTAGGTACAGTAGGTAGGTAGGTAGGTACAGTAGGTAGGTAGGTAGGTAGGTAGGTAGGTAGGTAGGTAGAAACTTACAGTAGGTAGGTAGTAAGTAGGTAGGAGGGTAACCACTTGTTCCTAACAATCCAAAATTATACTAAACTTTGTAAAACCTCTCCAGTTGTTAAAATGATGATGATGGATGTGATGGGGGACTTTTTCATTCTTGACAGCAGAGCCGGCCAGAAGTCTACGTAAACTAGGCAGGGGGTTCGGGTCCCCTTGCCCAGATACGGGTCCCCGAGACCCCTTGAAATGTCCTACAAGGTAACTTGATTAATATATTGTTGGGGGCTGACGCCTCGTTTGTGTAACTTCTGTGGAAGCTCTTTTATTATTACACTCACATGAGACGTTACCTCCTCCCTCCTCATTTGAGCCGTGTGGACCTCACCTGTACCTCACCTCTATCACCTATCGGACGGTACTTGTTGGACATTAAGTTTGACTTTATTAGAAACTAAACTTTAACTGTGAGACATTTAAGATATTTTTTGACTGGTTTTGTAAGGAAAGTGTAATACTTAGATAAGAATACTAGATTACTTAGGTAGACTGTATAACCAGGGTTAATAAGATGAAATGTTCGATGGAACGTTTCTCAGACATCTTCTTTTGCACATTTGTGTTACTTTTAGGGTAGGTTAGGGTAAAAACATGCCAGGCTTACACTGGTGTCAGATCAGCCATTGTTTTTCCATTGGGGTACTACTAGGGGTACTATGGTGTACTGAAGGGGGTATATCATTCTTTTTCCTTAATTCTAATCTGAAAGGTATCAGTAATGAATTAACTCTTAAAATACATTTCAAATATTAAGTTTTGTGAGCGAGAGATTCTGGCGTTGAATGGCAGACAAAATCAACAGAAATTCCTGAATTTGGAAACACGGAGGAAGAAGAACACTGCCACAAAATTCTCTGTATTTTAGTGAGTTAGTGTGCTGTCTGTAATAACAGTAGTCAATGGTACCAGTGATGGGGCCCCAACCCCAAACAAAATTCTAATCAGGACCCCGTGTAGACTGGGACCGGGTCTAGTCGCTGGACTTCTTGAAATATTGGAAGAAATATTGGTGTTACAGATTTTGAAATCGGCCTTGACCCAAATATCGGTCAAGGCTAATTTAAACCTGTATGCAGACCAAAACAGGTGCCCCCCCCCCCTCCCCACCCTTTATGCTCCACCTGTCCCCCCTTCTCTGAGGCGGGCTGGCGACCCAGGAGGCAGCCGTCATTCATTAGAAATGGTATGCTGAGCTGCTGGGGGGGAGGCCGGCACAAGCCCCCTCAGTCACCGGATCGGAGGCAGCTGCTCAGCCCCCTTGCTTCTATTTTCACCCCCAGGATAAAGCGATGTTCAGCCGCCGCCCGCCCGCACGACCCCAGCAACTCCAGTCAGACCTGAGCAGAACCAGGATGAAGTCCACATCCGGGGAGTGCACTATGGAGCTGGACAGCTTCACCTCTGACCTCGAGGGCAGCGGCAGCTCCACCGGCGGCTGCAGCCCCCGCATGGAGATGGATGTAGCAGACGAGGATGCCGCCGTTTCCCGGGCAGGAGTTCCCAGACGTAGGAGGAGGAGGCGCCGCAGTAGTGGCAGAGATGCGCGGCTCTCCGGCATGAATCAGCAGAGGCAGGCGGCCAACGCGCGGGAACGAGACAGGACGCACAGCGTGAACACGGCCTTCACGACCCTCCGTACGCTCATCCCCACCGAACCTGCTGACAGGAAGCTCTCCAAGATCGAGACGCTGCGCCTGGCCTCCAGCTACATCTCCCACCTGGCCAACGTGCTGCTGCTGGGGGAGGACTGCCGGGACGGACAGCCCTGTGTGCGGTACCAGAGCATCCTGCACGGCCCCACTGCACTCAACGCGGCCCCCCTTAGACCCATCTGCACTTTCTGCCTCAGCAACCAGAGGAAACTGGTGAGAGCTTTTCCCAACTTCTCCAGGAGTGATTATACGCATGAAAACACTGAGGTAGACCTGACCAGCACAAAACCAGTGAGGTAGACCTGACTGGCATGAGGTCATTGAGGTAGATCTGACCAGCATGAAGCCAGTGAGGTAGATCCCATCAGCTGAAACCAGTGAGGTAGATCCCACCGGCTGAAACCAGTGAGGTAGACCTGGCCAGCAGGAAGTCATTGAGGTAGACCTGACCAGCAGAAAACCATTGAGGTAGATCTGACTAGCACAAAACCAGTGAGGTAGATCTGACCAGAACGAAACCAGTGAGGTAGATGTGAGTGGCATGAAATCATTGAGGTAGACCTGTCCAGAACAAAACCAGTGAGGTAGAACTCACCGAGACAAAACCAGGGAGGTAGATCTGACCAACATGAAACCATTGAGGTAAATCTGACTAGCACAAAACCAGTGAGGTAGATCTGACCAGAACAAAACCAGTGAGGTAGATCTGACCAACATGAAACCATTGAGGTAAATCTGACTAGCACAAAACCAGTGAGGTAGATCTGACCAGAACAAAACCAGTGAGGTAGATCTGACCAACATGAAACCATTGAGGTAAATCTGACTAGCACAAAACCAGTGAGGTAGATCTGATCGGAACAAAACCAGTGAGGTAGATCTGACCAGCACAAAACCAGTGAGGTAGATCTGACCAGCACAAAACCAGTGAGGTAGATCTGACCAACATGAAACTAGTGAGGTAGAGTTGACCAACATGAAACCAGTGAGGTAGATCTGACCAACATGAAACCAGTGAGGTAGATCTGACCAACATGAAACCAGTGAGGTAGATCTGACCAACATGAAACCAGTGAGGTAGATCTGACCAACATGAAACCAGTGAGGTAGATCTGACCAGCACAAAACCAGTGAGGTAGATCTGACCAGCAGAAAACCAGTGAGGTAGAGTTGACCAACATGAAACCAGTGAGGTAGATCTGACCAACATGAAACCAGTGAGGTAGATCTGACCCAACCAGGTCCAGAACCACGTCCTCTTTATGATCTGTGGTGAGGATGAAGACTTTGATGGTTGTGCACCTGTTCCTCCAGTGATTGAGAACCTAAATGAAAACAAGCTGTGGTGGGTGGAGTTTAAGACCGGACCGCTTCACTCATTACTTTATTCTTATAAAACGCTCCAGATGAATCTTTAGGTTCCAGCTTAGATTCTAACAAACTCCAGGATGTAAATAATGCAACAGTTTTGAGGTGATATTTTCTGAGCTGCATGTCGTCGCCTCCTCAGGTCAGAGATGGAGGGAAGCAACCGGCCGCTGTGTGACGGACGGACGAGGACGCCGCCTTCTGATGTTTACATGCAGACGCGGGAAAATGCCGCTGCAGGACTTTGTACATAAATGAAAGATTGTATTTTTGGATTAGAGTAGATCACTGAAAAGCACTTTCTGTTCACGGCCGTGTTCTCGTGGACGGCCGTGTTTTGATTGAGCTGAAACCTGAGCCGATATGTAAAGTTGCACCTGACAGACGAGCGGAGGCTATTTTGGTTCCACGAGAACTACCCCCCCAAACGTCCGACCCCATGACCGCAACCTCCTTGCCCCTGTCAGTCACAGTCCGTGAGGAGCAGCTGTTGGAGTCGGAGCTAACGCCGCCTTCAAGGACTGCCAGAAATAGCAAGATAAAGCAGGGGCGGTTGAAAGGAGCTACCAACTAGTGGCCGACTGTGGGAACTGCAACAACACTGACAACCTTCCTTCACCTTACCGGTACACCGTTACCGTCGGTAACAACGCTACAAGATTTTATATTACCAAGTTAATCTGCGCTCCCAAAACATCTAAACGGACTCAGAACCTGACCCACCGCATGTCCCCACAGGTGGTGGGACCCTTGAAGCATTTATCGGCCCCATGGTTACCCCACCTCCCCTCCCCCGCTGAACGGTTCCCTACAGGTTTTTGGGGTGAGCTGCTGCCTCAAGCCAAGCACTTTTAAGCATCTCGAGTTCTTATTCCCAACCGGTGGGAAAACGGGCCGAAGGTTTGACGTCGGAATCGGCAGTAATCCCGGTGTTGTGTCCGTCCGATGTTTTAGAAGAGAGTGCCGAGACTGAACGCGAAAATCTGCGTTCCAACCCTCCAACTTATTGTCTTTACTTCTGGGTCATGACCAAAAGAAGGTTTGGTAGGTTTGTTGGCCCCAGCCTTACAGATCTTACAGATCGCCATCTTATCAGGAATCCTCTCGGCCGCCTCCAATGGGGTGACCCTGAATCAGCTAGAAGGAACACATCTTAGATTGGATCGGGTCAACACCAGGACCTTCACCTGAAATGTTCCTAGCCAGCTACTAATTTTTGGAACACCCTCATGTTTGGGGCACCGACCGAAAAGAAAGAAGTTTTCGTGCCACTTTTAGTTCCAACCACTGAACTAAATCTAAATTAAATTTACTAAACCAAAATGTTTATTATGAATATTACATGTAAATTTAATCACTAAATGCAAAACGCAAAATCTAAATGTTAAATCTACATGCTAAATCCAAACATTAAGTTTGAATGATAAATCTAAAGATTAAATCTAAATCTATATGTTAAATCTAAATGTTAAACGTTAATGTAAGATCCCAATATAAATGTCAATGTTGCAACTTCATTTTGAATCTAAATGTTAAATCGAAATGATTTAACGCTATATGTTAAATCTAAATATTAAATCTATATCTAAATGATAAATCTTCATGTTAGATCCAAATTTAAATGTTTAACTAAATATTAAATATAAATCTATATGCTAAATAAATCTAAATATTAAATCTATGTATTAAATCCAAATGTTAAATGTTAGTGTGTATCACAAAACTAAATGTTTGGTCTGCAGAAGACCAAGTTCATAAATATGAAAAGATATTTTCTTTAAAAATGACATTTTAATCATTTTAGAGAAAAGTTCATAGAAATGTTTAACTGTTTTAATTATTAATTTCAGAATGTGCGACGTAAGAAACTAGCGCCTCACACACATGAATGAAATCATGAACCCGATCATTTTGAACTAATTCAAACCCGAGTTTAAGTAAACCCAACTCCCCCGCCTCCATCAGGATGTTTGCGTCCGTTTGGTGCAGAAGTCTGGATCACATGACTTAATATTTATGCCATAAATCAAAACCAAATATCGCAGAATTCTGAACCCCTCAGTTGATGCTGCCTTCAAGTACCGGCGGAAATCTGGGTTTTCAGAAAAATGTGTACTTTTATGCTTCCCATGAGTTGTAAACACCAGGATGTATTTGCAGTGTGATGTTCATGTGTACTTTTGCATTGTTGCACAATCTGTTGTGACTTAAGACGCCGTGACGTCCCGCGCCTGAAGGAACGTGGGGCGTTTATGATTTGGAGGGGAAAGAATAAACTGGATCCCACCGGGATGAAACCCACCGGTGGGGAAAATGTTGCACGCTACCTCAAAGCCACGCTTTAAAGATGAAGGCCTACCTCTGAAGCGAATGTAGCACCACGTAAACGTTTGTACTTGAATACCTGACTACTGTGTCCTTTAAACATGAAGCTGCTTGAAGAAGAAAATCAAAAAAAAGTATTTTTGTACAATAAATGAGATGAAGACGACTGTTCCCTTGTTGTTTATATTAATGAATAACCTCTGAGTCAAGAACAAAACTGAATGTTTTATAAATGCTATGTACACATATATGTACATATACAGCATATATTAATCATCAGCTCTGGATCAAACCTCACTTCCTGTCTAGATTATAACAAAAAACAAAACCCAAAGAGACAAAAGCATTTCAATAATCTTTATTTCATAAAAAAGTCAATTGGTTTGTATCAGATTAAAGAAAGTAGAAACCAATAACAACCCGTTAGCTGGCGAGGCATCTTAGGAGTGGGCGTGTCTTCTGATGGACTGAGCCAGAACAAACCTCCACGCCCCAAACGGGTTTATTACCAAAGATAGAGGGACTCAAGAGAAAGAGCCGTGTGAGAAACAAAGTGGGGAGAAAAGAGAATAAAAAAAGAAAACCGTTGGCAAAAATTGTCTCAATATTTTTTATTTTCAAAAATGAAATCCTGATTCAGTCACACGAGCGGCGGCGGCGGCGGCGGCCGAGATCACATGGAATGTTTTGTATCCAAATCACACTAGGCATTATTTACGGAGACAATACCAAAATAATTTATCTTCCAGTGTGAGCCGCGGCGGCGAAAACGAGGTACGAACAAGGACCGAGGCCTTTTCAGGTCATCAATATTCAAAAAAAAAAGGTTTGGAGTGGAAGAAGAGGGCGAGTTTGAGGATAAAGTTTTACACCATGGGAGGGAAACAAAAAGAAAAGAAAAAAAGATCAGCTCCTCTTACTAATAATAATAAAAAAGAAAAATCTCTCCTCGGCGCTGAGGTTTTAGTCCGTTTCCTCTTCACCTGATTCAGACTCTGCAGAGAAAAACAAACATTTGACGTTAAGAATAAAATAAAACCTGGAATAAGACAAAACGGATTCAGGAAACGAGGATTTCATAATCTGAATTATTAACGCAGTTTCAACACTATAAATATTAGACTGTAAAAATCTGATTGCAGTTCTTTTCAACTGTTTGTCCAATTTCCTTAAAAAAACAAAAACAAAGCTTTTCTGGACATGTTTACATAAAGTTTGGTGAAAATATTGTTTTCGGTATATTTTGAGATTCATCCCGGATGAATCTCCAGGATGAAACGGATTCTAAATCCAACATGTGACTATGGAAAAATAAGAACGGCCAAAGACACGGATTCCTCGGTGATGCCCAGAAACCCTCGCGGCCTGAAGCCAGATTCAACCAGTAACCATGGAAACTGAATATATAAAAAACAAACACAAAAATGTAAGAAGAGACGTTTTGTTTGTGTGTTTCCAAATACATTCCCATGTCCACATGCCTCAGCTCACCCCTCCCCACCCGATACAAAACAGGAGAATCTACCGTCAGTGAATAAGAGACAATGTTGGGGTGGGTGCATCTGACCTTTGACCCATAGTTGCACAGAACATCTTAACACGATTTCTGATCGTATTTATCTGAAGGGAACGTATCACATTTTCCTTCAGTGGGTTCTCCCACCTCTCTCGGGTCAGAAGGAGTTTTCCGTCTGGAAGTTCCCCACATGATAAATTTCACACACTGTACCTTTAAATATGGCCAATTCTTTTAGACACATTAAGATCGAGGAATAGTTCCATGCAGAGGTAAACAAACGGAACCCACGATATTTAAGAAGGTGAGAGAAATCTGTTTGTATCCGCCCCTTTAACAGGATCCAAACAGAACTTTAGTGGGGTCTGTTTTGGAGCCACACCCCCCACTTAAGATAAGGCACACAGGTGAAAACTCATCCTTCTGTTAAACCGGACCCTTCATCTTTGATTGATATTTTTCATACGCTGTATTTTTTTCCTGCAGAGACTTAAGATTTGAATATTTTAATTTTTTTACCTTCCTCGGCGTTTTTCAGCCACTCGATGAAATCTTTCATGTTGTCGAGGAAAACGCTCTTCCCCTTGGACAGGCGACCGTCGGTGTACCACTTCAGTATGGCCTCCTCGCTCAGAACATCGGCTGTGGGGAGGAAAAGGATGATGTCAGAGTTGTGTGTAAAAGCACTTGGGGTGTTTGGCGAGCAGACGCCGCCGCTGCCTCCGCGCGGCGAGACACCAACCTTTGTAGAAGAGCACCACGATCTTCTGAAAGGCCTTCATGAAGTGGATGTTGTCATAGCAGTACTCCTGGATCTTGAGCAGCAGGGTGAGTTCAGACTGACCCTGGGAGGTGAAGGCTTTCAACAGGAGGCTGTATTGCTGCAGGAACAAGACAGGAAGCTGAAACACGCCACTGGGTCTTTGGTTTTAACAGGAAGAACCTGACGTAGAACAGCCGCGTCTATGTTCTGGATTTAGGTGCTAATTACTACAAGCTGCACTTCTTTACATTTTATAAAGGTTCTGCGTTGAGTCAACAGAGTGAAAACCCAGAACACCTGATTCTGCAAAAAGGAACTGATAACTTTTCACCATCGACGCCACAGAAGAAGCAACAAGGAGGTGGAGATGATGAGCATCACAAACAAAACCAGACGGTCCAAAAACAACCTTCAAGTCTTCAGCTGGAGTTTGTTCTTTGTCTGGTTTCATGATTCTACATCTCTTTGCTTGATTTGGTTCTACGGTTCCTCCTGACCCGTGGGACGTTGATGCCGTACCTTCAAGTGTTTGATGGCTTGGTCACACACAAGCTCCTCCTTCTTGTTCCACTCCATGCAGCCCATCACGCTGGTCCAGATGATGCCGATCATGGTCTGCTCGGAGAGACTGGACTTTTTCATCTCCTCTTTGGCGAAGACGATAACCTGAAGAAGGATGGTGGGGGGGGTCAGAGGTCATAATACACTAAAAATCACATTCATCAGGCATCATTGAACAAAATCTAGTTTGAAAGCGCCGTGAGGGCCGCAGGTGTCCCCGTTAATCCTGGACCCGCTGCCTCACCTCCTTCTGAGGTTCGCTGTGAGACATCAGTTCCTGGAGCTCCTTCTGCAGCTCCTTGCGAGCACCGATGGACTGCTGGTTGCGGGCGAAGTCTGACAGCTCACTCAGCCCCGCGTCGGTGAAGTACTTAGAAAAATGCTCGCAGCTCCGTTTGTTGGCAGGAAAGAGTTCCTGTTCCAGGGACACACAGAAATACGGAGTTAATTCCTCCACACAAACGGACGGAGGTATTTCCTTCCACCGCAGCTTAAGACTGAAGAGGTTCATTTCACCATCAGCCTGTTGTCCATGCCGACTTTGCGGAGACTGGCGGCAACGGAGTTGATGTCCTTCTCATTGATCCACGCTTTGAACAGCTTGACAGCGAAGGTTGCTGAAACTCCTGAACAGAACCGAGAGGAAGACGAAGGGTTTCAGTTGTACAATCGCTGAATGAACGTTTGTATAATGTACATAAGTCCAGTGTCACGGCGGTGGACCGGGCCCACCCCCCAGCTCACCTTCTTTGACGAGGTTCTCGTTGAAGAGGCTGTTCAGGATGGAGGCGGATATGTTGCCGTTGGCCAGCAGAATTCCGGTCAGCATCGCCAACTTGTTGCGCTCAGACTCAGTGAATCCCTTCAGAAACAGCAGCAACTATGGAAAACCGGGAGGAAAACTCTGAATACGGGGTTTGTCTTCCTGCAAAAACCATTTTATTTCAGGGACATTTAAGCCGTTCACGCCTGCTGGCGTGGTTTTATCTTCAGCCTGTGACCTGCTTTGTATCACATTAAGTTTATGATGGTGTGCAGTATTACTTCTAAGTATATGGACTGTGTGCAGTAGTACACTCTTAGTACACGCTTTATCATGTTATACACAGGGTTTTTGCATATTTCACTTATAGAAATAGTCTGAAACTTCCTTCAGGATCAATAAAGTTTAATCTTTCCTCTGAAGCAGACTATCGCACACTTAAACTGCTGACAACGGCAAAACTCAGTTATATACAGGGTTTCAACTACAAATTACTGCCGCAATTACGATTGTTGCCCACTAGTGTGACTGAAACCCTCATGGGTGCGACCATAAACGTGGAAATCATCCTGAAACAACAACAGTTCTGAAAGTTTCTCACACGGAAATGTTGTGTTTGGAGGAGCCATCACAGAACACAGTATCACATCAAGTACACACAGTATTCACACATGGAGGCTTCATGGCTCACCTTCTTGATCTCCTCTTCGAAACCTTTCTCCAGGTACTTGTAACGCCGGATCAGCTTGTTAAAAACCTGTTTGGAGAAAAAAGAAAAACTTTTCACTACGGGGAATCAAACACGTGAACTCTGTGAAAGCTTTGCTTACGTACTTGTACTTGCATCAATGCAAGTACAAGTAGTTGTAGTGGATTAGTATTACTTATATAACCATTCACCGAAACATCAGCATCAGTAAAGGTTGTAGTATAACAAGAAACAGTATCAGAGTCATTTTAATAGTAGTAGTCAGAAGTGGTTACTACTATTCTGCAGTTATTCAAGTAGTAGAGGTAATAATATTACTTATACACACACTTGTATTATTGGTAGTACTAGTAGGCTAATTAATAATGGGGAAGCAGAAGTAGTAGTAATAGTACTGAGAGTATTAACAATAAATTACACCGTATAAACTGGTGTAATTATAAAAGTGGGCGGAGCCTCCTACCTGAGCGTATGCCTGCATTGTCTCTAGGTCTTCCTTTGCCGTGAACAGGCAGTACTCGGAGCGGATCATGTCCTCCGATAGAGTCCCGCCCGGGGCTGTGGGACACGAACCAGAACCAGAGACGCGAAATATTTTAACTAGGAGACTTTAGGAGTTTTTTTTTCACATGCAGATCAAAAACATTCCTGCATCCTGTTACGAAACATAAGCAGGAAATGTTGGTTTTCATTCATCTACACGTGACTGTACATCAAGATAAGAACAGTGTGGTTCTAACATTCACGGGGAAAATAACAAGTATAACAACTCACCCAGCATTCCGCCGGCCACCAAGATGTCAAAGAGTATCTCTGCATATCGGCGGTAGTTGAGCTTGGCGCCAGTGGCATCAAGGAACTTCGCGACCGCTTCCAAATCAGTGCCAGTTTGATTCAAGCCTTGTACGATACTTTCTTGAAACTGAGTAGGGTCAAATCTCTCCTTTTCATCTGTGTGGGGGAGAAGAAGGCACACGTATGACGGCGGGAAACGAGCCCAATGTTGGGATGGCGGCGTAATGTTGCGACGAACACCGACCTCTTTTCCTCGTTTTGAAACGCTGGCCGGTTAGCGTTGGCTTTTGCTGCTTTTGATTATTCATAAAAGACACCCTGAAAAGAGATAAAACACGTATGACGAATCAAGCTGAGCAGATTCCATGACTGCAGCTGAAGGATCAGAACAAAATGTCCCGGCCCCAGTGAGCAGAAACATTTGAAAAGACAAATGACTTTAAGATAATCCACTAACAGAATTACATGTTTATTCTAATCAGACCAAAACCATCAGGGATCATGGCCGCCCCGAACGAGGATCCAAAGATTCATGTCAAAACATTTTCAGGCGTCACACTTCAGTCATGCTCTGCTGGTTCTGTGTGTAACTTGATAGAACTATGTTTTAATCGGTCCACAAGTTCACTTCAATCACTTTATTGTCAGTGGTACGTTGATTCCAACCTATTCATGGATCCTACGTACAAATACAAACACTGTAATATTTGTACAGTCCCATGTACCGCTGTACAGGACAGTGGTATTAGCATTCATAACGTCCGTCTATGTTTCCAGACACATTCTATAGTTATTTATAACGCTCAGAGGATTGTGGGTGGAGTAGGCCATAAATTCTGGACGTCTCCTTTTTGTATATTTCTCTTGATTCTGCTCATGATGTTTGTTGCTGCTGTAAACTGGAACTTTTCCCGCGGGATGAATTAAATATCCTTTTGTCTCATTTTATGCCAATACTTCTAAGATACCAGTCTGTGGTCCGACTCCTTTATATCAGAACCAGCAGTGAGCCTTGGGTGTCCACGAACCTGTCGTTGGTTCAGTTTTATCTCCAGGACGCGGTTTACACCTAAAACTGAGTACATTTCCAGTTGCTCTGGTATGTGGTACAACTTGTCCAGCGCCGTGAAAAGGGATTTTCCCTGTGGAGACAGTAAAGTCTATACGTCTTGCCCTTCGTGTAGAGAAATAAAGGCTTCTCCCCACTATTTCACTTATCTTTTGTCATCAACCACGACTGGAGTCAACACAACCGCTGCTTTATATGTGTTGTGAAACTTATCCAACGCCCCCTCCGGGGATCAATTAAGTGTTTCTGATTCTGAAGTCAAAGATATGTCTGAAAACCAAATGTCATTGCCCAGAGGCCCAGACAGTTCCAATAAACTCATCTCACAAAGTTCCCAAAGGAGACGACAATTACCAACTCGAACAAATGGGGCAAATTAATTTGACGAGTAAAGCACCGCTTTGCCCCGACTATGTAACAATGCTGCTCAAAAATGTTTGCATCACATTCAATGTGAACGTAGCATCAGAGCACTTTGTCCAGCAGAAGTCATCTAGCAACCACAGTTGGGTTTCCTTAAATCGCTCGGATCCTTTCGCTTGTCCATTTTTCTGCTTCCTATATCCAATTCAGGACAAAATGTTCACTCGATGCCTAATATATCCCATCTACGTACGGGCGGTAACACGATCATGTTATCGGGGGTTCATCTGTCAGTGGTGAGAAAGTCATGGCTGATCACTCAACCCTACGTTGTTGTACAAAACACACCAAAGAACCAGAGTGGGGGGTTCTCCTGGATGTGGACCAGACAGCTGTGGTTTATTGTGGCATGATCTCCCAGCCGGCTGCCGTCAAAGCTCACCACAGAGTTGGGTGTTTCTGAATGTTATCCCTGAATGCACCGTTTCTTACAAGCATGACCAAACTATGTAAGAGAGTTAGTGGGCAACTGTTTTATGGGACGTGTTGCTATTTTCAATATTTTGAAGAAGTAGGAGAAACCCACAGGCATGTGTCTGAGTGACATTGACTGACAGATAGGAGGTTCGGATGAGCTGTCAGAAAACACTGGTTGGTTCCGCTAGAGATAAAACAAAATAATAACTTTAGCCTTAAATTACAATTAAAACAGTCTATTTATAATCATACAGAAGCGATTCAATAATTGCAGTATTCACGGCCTATCACTGATTATTATTACGTGACCGACTTGCACCGATTTTGGGTGATTCCGATTCCTTTCTTTAAAGTTTAATATATCATAATGAGTCATTTATTTAAAGTGCTCTTATTTTGAAGGATTGCAGTGGAAGTTACAAGGCTGGTTAATATTAGGTGAGTTTACATGGGACACTTCTCCCCTTTCCGAATTGCAACGTCGGTCGCCTGTTTACAGGACTTATGATTCTTTCTGACCCAATGTTTACATGTATCCACTCACCTAATCAGAAAGGCTTTCCAAAAGGACTTAGACTACCTCCTTGTAATGGAATGAAATCTAATTCGGAATTATTTTTACATGCAGCGTTTTCTTTTCCGAATCTAATCGGAATTAGACTGTTGTTGTAAACCCGCCTACTGTCTTATCTGCATGTATTCTGACCTGTTGAAATGAAGGTGCCCTCAGTCCTTCACGCCGTTTGTTTCTTAAACCAATAGACCAAGTGCAAATAAACATTTGTAAACGTTGCTCAGTCCATTATATGTTACATTACGTTATATGTCATATAAGGACTTCAGGGCCCGTGGCTGGGCTCCCGCTAGCTGTAGCTGCTTTTCTAACGTTAGCTTTTAACTTGCTATGTTCCTCGGGTGATTGAGTTTTAAGTGTGTGATCACGTTTGTTGTGCCGCAGCTTCTTTTGTCCTTGTTTTTTGAAACCATAAATCACAGTATATATACATATAAACAGCGATTTTGTGACTGGCTCCGAGCTTCTGCCAGCTTTAGCTCCTTTGCTAATGTTAGCTTCTCCACTTGCTGTTCCTCGCGGTGATTAAATTTGAAAAGTCTGTTATTAACTTTGTTGTGACGAACGTTTCTGTGATTGTTCCTCAACAGCTTATTTTGTCCTTACGGGTGTTACAAATCCCAACTTTATGTTTTCCGGATTACTTGTGAGATGTTTGGAGCCGTGGTCCCTGATGCTTTGTGTTAGTCTACGACGTATTTGTGCAACCAGCACGTAACTTGTCCTTCAGTGTCTCTGCCCATCAAACTGCTGATTTCATCAAACTTGGCCTCCTGGCGCTCATCGATCTGTGCACCTCTAATTAACAACACTTATATTTCCCCATGATGTCATCGGGCCCATGATGTCATCGGGATCCTACACACATCCGCCTCGTAGGAAATCTTTAACACCAAACTTTAAAATACTGAAAATCTGCGAGACCTAGGGACATTCCATAAGAGTTGATATGTTTGATAACAGAATGTCCGGACTATTCACATACAAATACTCTTTGAATAATATCAGTAAAAGGAATTTAAGACCCATCTCATGTCCAAACAGGCAAAAAACTATTTCAGATATGAAGTATGAAATTCAAGCACGACAACTTCTGAGAGATCCACAAGAATCAAACCAGCTAGAGGCACACTAGTCACTTTCCCGTTATTACTTCAGATTTAAACACACTGGTTGATGAGATCAGACATTTACCCTAACAGCATTACTACCTGACATCTATCGCGGGGTTTAGCCGATTACCTGAAAGGTGAGCTCATTTAAGCATTTCCTGTTACGGCTTGTACCCACAATCCTGCTCTGGAAAGGCGCTGTGATGTCTCTCACAGAAAGGTTAGCCTTGTCATTTCAGGGGTAGAAGGAACGCAGCTTTGACACGTGTTCAGCATTTATGTCTCCAACCGCCAATAAAAGATATTACATTTTCTTTAGAACTATACGGGCCGCTAAACAACACCCTGGCCCGTGTTTAAATTTAAAACGTGTTTAAACTTGTGCCGGTCAATAACCTCATTTTATAGAGAGATTGTTTGACTTTGAATTCAGCTGACTTGTGTATGGTTGACCTTCCAATCCCCTTTTAAGTGCTTTGATTGATGATTTTAAACGCCACTGTTCTCTTTCTTTTGGAGTTTAGGATATAAGACAACACCCGCTGGGGGAAGTGTGTTATTATCTTCATCCCTGGTGGATTTTAAATGTTTTGATCAGTATCCAGGGTCTTTAAGTTACATTCCCTTTTTCATATTGTAAGGTAGACTGCTGGTGGTTCGTTGTTATTTATAACCATAAAACCACTGGTATAAGTATCTCAACACCTCAATCAGGAAAATCTACACCATCACAGGCCTAACCTAGATCATTGTTTACCGCTTATAGGATACAAAGATACTTTATTGATCCCATATCACCACAAGAAAGGAACACAATTGTGTAAAACAGTAGGGACAGATTTAAAAAAATAACCTGCTCTACGTCTACAGGAGACTGTGGGGTCTAATAAACAACTTTGATTTTGAGTCATTGTGGAATCAAACAATTGCTTAAGTGACATTATATTATGGTCTGGTCTCACTTGTGTGCAAAAATTAAAGCCCCCAACGATATAGTCCTTAAACTGAAGATTGGTGGCTGCAAATTCACACAATTTTGACGGGCTGTCCATATTTAAACAGTTTATCCTGTAAAATCAAAGGCTCTGTCAACAAATAACAATGCTGTAATTCTATGTTTTCATCAGTGCCTGTTTATATAGAGTCATTTAATGGTTATTGGTAACACCAGACCACAGTTGGACCAATCGGACAAAGACAATATGAGGCAACAATAGAGCTGGTCGGTGTTGTGAAACTTCATTTATCAGTGGAGTTTACATCCTAAATATTGGTGCTGACAGGAAATACTCATGTTTTGGGCGTTAGGTGGGTTTTTATACACGTCGTTATAATTAAATCTGACTCCAAACCAGAACAGGTGAGCTTTGATGAAATCACGGCCTCACCATGCGTTGGTTAGCCGGGCCTGCTAGCATGTTTAATAACAAATTAAAACACACCCTTCTTACCTGAAACCGGAATGTAGCGCTAACTTGTCCTTAAATACGCCTTTCTATCGAAATGTCAAGACAAACTCTGCCTTCTCGTGGAGGTAATCTTCAGAGAAGTGAGCTAAAATGAGGATCGAGCTAAGTCGGTTAGCCGAGAGGAGAAAAGCCCCGCGGCTGTTCCATGATGTCGACATTCACGGCTTAAATATACATCATTTTACACGTATAAACCGGACATATAGTTGTCTTTCAGAGTCAATTGAGTGGTTGAACGGCGATGAGATCTGAAAAATCGCTGTACTCACCGAAATTAATGCAGATAAAAATGCGGTTGTTCACCAGGGGAAACAAGAGTCAGACGAAGAGTGTCGGAGAGGCCGAAACAAAAAAACCAACCCGAAAATACTTCCGCTGGCCCCACCCGCTGCGCATGCGTGGTACTATTTCCGGTTTTCTTTTACGCCAAATTAATTACGCGTTATAAAGAATATTCTTTTCGTCCAGCTTGTGGACTATTTCCCCAAAGCCTTTATTTCTTGGTGTTCATTTGACGCACAAATAGGATCAAACGCCGAATGACGTCACTGATGATGTGTCATGGAGTTCATGATAGATGATTCATCTTGTTGACCCATGTGGGTTGAATCCAAAGCAACTGGACTTCTGTTTTGGTTTGATCATCACCTTTGTGAATGAGAAACTACACAGACATTTTTCCATGCGTGGTTCATGTTGTTTGACAAGCTGTGTTGCTTTGCGGGAGAGAGGACATGCAGTTGGTTTGTGTGTCAGAGGAATGTGCAGAGGAGAGGACAAGTTGGAAACAGTCGAAAGCCGTAGAAGAAAGAAAAGATAAATAAACAAAAAAATAAGTGGGTCATAGGTCACATTGGTTATCAAAGGTATGTTTTAGCAAACATACAAGGCTTGTTTGGTTTTGATCTATTTAAAGGAATCAAAGTCATAACAGAGGGCATTGATTGCTCCCACAGGGACGCATCATCAAAACAGAAATGTTCAGGACTGCTTGTACTTTCTTGGAAAAACAGCAGAGGACAGCCTTGGAACCATATAAAAGGCTGCTGGCATATCCCAATGGAATAGATCTACCCATAATAATCATAATCTTGTTTTTTGTAGGCCGCTTTTTCTAAATTCCCCAAGGTGCTTAACGGATACAGAGTATTAAAACAGGAATCAAAGGCAGATATTAAAATACAATTATAGATATATTATATAAAATACTAATATAAAGAGCTCAAATGACAGCAACAAATTCACACAACATTGATTAAACATTGAAAGCACATAAGAGCTCAAATCATTGTTTTAAGAACAGTTTGGTGATCCGCTGAAGATTGTTTCTCCATAGGGGAATGTGGAATGGGAAAACTCTGGGATAGCTCTCTAGTCAAACAGCTTCCTGTTGTAGTTTGTTTTGGCCGTTATTGTATTTTATTTTGAAAGTCCGCTCAACAGAGGAAAGTCTTGTCTTCCTGTTTTCGTACGTGACGTCAGAGCTAGATGGTGAAGATGTCTAACGGAGGAGATACTCTGTGCTTCTTTATCAATGGAAAAAAGGTATTTCTGCAATTATTCACAACAACTTTTCTCCGTTTATATATTTAGTTGCTTGTGAGTTTGTTATACGCAATGTTTTTTTTTCAGTCTTTAAAGTGCGTCAGTAGTTTTAGGCACTCATTTCCTGCTCAGAAAATACAATGTAAGACATATAAAGTTAGATTTTGAGTGTATTCCGTGTTAAATCTTCATATATAGTTTATTAAAAAAATAATAATTTGATATTCAGCAGCATTTCATTGCGCTAAAATAAATAGTTTTTCTTGGTTCCTCTTGCTCAAATTATGTTAGTCCAAAATCATGATTCTATTAATGTTTGGACAAAAAAGGAAAAAAACAGGTTTGTCGATTGCACAGCAGATACGCTTTGCCATTGTAAACAGTTTTTTCTCCAAGTACACAAAGAAAATACAAAAATAGGACGCTTGGGTTGGCTAACATTAAATCTTGGTTCTGTGTGAAGGCTGGATTGTGGGAAATATGTATTTTCATTTTAGACCCCTGCACATCTCTGAAGGCCTTAGACTCTATTTTTTTGATGAACCGGTGCATATATGGGTATTTGTCTTCATATTTGTTTTTCAATGCAGTAATTTAATAGATTATTACATTCCACATCTGAGTCAAATAGTAATAAAAGGATTACAAGGGAATCTGTTGGAATTAGATCAGAATCAGCGACAATGAAAAATGTTTGTTTTGTTAATTAATAATTTAGTTTAGTAGATTATTTGAGGGCAGTGCTCCTGAGGTGTTTGTGCTCAGCATGGACTTGGCCCTTTCAGCAGAGTTGTAGCAAGTAGAATAAACATTTGTGACGTCAGCAACAAGTTCTTTCCTCTGCAGGTAACGGAGAACCATGCAGACCCTGAAACCACGCTGTTGTCTTTCCTCAGAGATGGACGTATCCTGAAAACACAAATATGTTTATAGTAGTCACCTACAGGAGCGCTTCCTCAGCTGATTGGCTTTATAGTTGAAGGTTTGGCCAACAATCTATGTGTGTAGTCATGAAAATCCCAAAGGAATTCTGAGACAATCCCCTGCTGCAGAAGATAAAATGTCTTTATTGTCCTGCTGTCGTCATTGGGACCAATAAAACACAAACTCCAATGCGTTTGAGCTCCAAGTCTTCATCATGGAGTCAAACAGATCACATGAGAAGCGGCATGTTTTATGATGATAATCATTGAGAATATCCCACAAGCATAAAGGGGTGTGGCCTAGAAAGGAAGTAGCCATAAATCCTCCAGTAGATGGAAATTTGGCCCAAAAACCACTGATAACAGTTGAACAAAAGACCCCCGTGTAAATCCATATACAGATGAAACGTGTTAGAGTTTGTGTTTTATTGGTCCAAATGACCACGTTCTGACAATAAAGACATTTTAGCTGTTGTAAAGGAGAGTAACCTGGAGTTTCTTTATGTTTTTTATGCCTGTTTTTTAAATGAGAGGTTGTTTGGTTGCTTATTTCCTTGACTTCAACATCAGTGAGGTTAACGGGAACCAAGTATGGCTGCGGGGGCGGAGGCTGCGGGGCGTGTACGGTCATGGTGTCACGCTACCAACCTGCTACCAAAACCATCATGTATCCTTGAAGACGAACAACACAGGGAGCAGTGGTGTCAGAGGGACCTTTAAGACACAGCAGCCCGCTGGACAATATCTGGAACCCCTTTACCACCAGAAAGAACCTGGTGCTAACTTGGTGCTGGTGTCAGTTCTTAGTTGGTTCAACTCACACACTTCCTAGGAACCTGTTCACCATTACGTCAACCTATAACATAATTGGTTCTTGGCTCTAGACCAGCAAACAATTGGTGCTTGTCTGGCACCAGTTTTGAGAGCCAGGAGCGGATGCTTAGGCTATGGAATAGCAAAGAACTGGTGCTAAGTCAGGCTCTGGCTCCGAACTCGCCCTGGAACCAGCTCGATGGAAAAGGGGTATGGGGGTCGTTAAGCGACTTTTGCACAAGGCAGCCGTTGTTTGGGTCTTTTCTTCTATCTGATCACGCTGAATCAGTGTTGGAGCCCATTTTCGGTGGTAATCAGGCTGGTTGATGGGTCACTGAAATGTGAATCAGTGCGTGAGATCAGAAAAGAGTAGAGAGTACACACACCTGTGTGTAGGTCACATATACACACTCACAGAAATATCAATTATCTGAAGCAAGATCAAACTGCATGTATTGTAAGAAATGGCTGATACCAAATCTAAACATACGAGTTCATGCAGATGGACTTCAAAAAGAAGACGGAAAATGCACAAATATTTTCATAACAGCCGTCTGGAATCAGTGAAGACTAACTGAAACAGGTGAGTGGTGTGGTGATGGTGGAAAATGGTGGTGTGGAGCATTACTCCCTTTCATTTGGCTGCAAGTTGGCTGTTTTTTTTCGTCGCCACGGTGGATTGTCTTTTTCTGCATATGGATTAGGCATCTGATTTTACATCGGATGCCCTTCCTGACAAAATCCTCCCATTTATCCGGGCTTGGGACCAGCCCCAGATGATGCTGGGTTAGCACTAACTCAACTAGAGGTCCTTATAAGTGGTTTAAGAAAACGACGGAATGAATGAATGTCCAGAACTAGCTGAGGCAGATACTCTCCTCTTCCCTCTATCTGGTGCTGCGGTGAAACCTGAGGTTAATTATACAACAAACTTGACCCTTAAACTTTTATTTTAACATACCTGCATGTGAAGCGCTCTCTCTCTTTCCCTCTATCGGAGCAAACAGCCGGTCCGCTATGTCCCCGCGTTCCCAAGGTTCACATTTTATTGACTATATGTGACAACCATGCATTTACCTACGGCTGATGCCTGTGGTGTCAGGTGCGTGAAGGTGTGACTTAACCATTTGGAGCATTGATTTGAAGGACACATGACCCAAAGGACAAAGTCAGGTATTTGAATGTCTTTTGCACCAGTAATTCCTTGTTGGTGTCTTCTGATGGATCACTTTGGATTGGATGTGGAGCAGATAACCGAGAAGGCGTTAGGAATCCGGTACTGGAGGATCAAGGCCTTTGTCCTCATCTGCTCCAGTGGAGCTGGCCAGTGGCCAACAGCATCAAACTCTCATTATATTGTCCAACTTCCTGCCACAACTGTGAGGAAATTCTTCTTTCCCACACACTTATTAATTCTGGACAAACATGGACGCAAATTACAATTTGATTGGTGCTTGAAGGCGTACAAACATTAGACGGTAATTCTAGTTTTATCTTTTAATTAATGTAAGGTTTGAAATAAGTTTTTAAGAGAATCCATAATAAGAAACAGAAGTTCTGGTCAGGTTAGCTACCTGACCAGAACTTGGACCCGAGTCCCTGCTGGCTACAATATACCCTAATAAATCAATTAGTTTGCTTGAATTCAAGAAGGCTAAACGATATCGCTTTTTTATGACAAATGAGAGACTTAGAGGTAACGGGACGGACCCCGAATGAGTTAATCCACCCCGAATGAGTTAATCCACATGAACCAGAGTGAGGACAGCATCGGGTTTCACTGCCCCCTTTCTGGGAAGGCTCACAAACAAACTAAAATACACATGTAGGCAGACACTTAACAAATTACACACAGTACATTTACACACAAACAAACAAAGTCTTAGGCACATTTATTACAACTCCTCAATAAGCTCTGTCCAGGAAGGAATGCTGAACTCTGGAGACATTGGTTACGTTCAGCCCCAAAGATCCACATACTCCACGTGTGTCTCCAGCTACTCCTGATCTAATCCAGGCCAGGCTGAGCCCAGTTTGTCCTCGTTTGCCTTGTCCGTTGGCCAAGAGCCACGAACATAATGCCACCTGAGAAGCCAATAGGCCACTCTTTTCAGGCAGCTCAAAGACAAACCAGTTCATCGGCATTCTTTAAAGCAAACATCTTTGTCTCAGGATTTTCTGGGTGGCCAGTCCGTTCCGCTTTTTCTCCCGAACTCAATTCTTGCAACACAAATGCTATTGACTTAGATGTCAGGCTGCACACGGACAGCGACTTGCCTACAATCTTAAACCGAACAGACGTAGTTGTGACCGCAGAAGGACCGTCAGTCTGGCTTCCAACAACTTCCCAATGTTCTAGAGCCTTGGAAACCAAAAAGTCCAGCCCTGCGTCTCTATCTGAGGTATCTTTACCAGTGTCAGGTTAGGCTGACACTGATCTTCGTTGAAGATCTTTCTGCTGAGGAAAGTTAGCAGGAACAATCTGCATCCAGTCCAGCTACCTCCATCATCCACCTGACACCTTCTAGCTTGAACAGAAACTATTTCCCCTGCTTTAACATCTACATGCAGGCCCCTAAAGCCTTAGACCAAGGTTGAGATTGTGAGTTTCTGGAGAATCCTGCCCGCCTCCAAACATCTGGTTATTTGCGATCCTTACCTGCCTTTAAATAAATGCGACAATGTCAGATAAGATTCATTCATTCGTTAGGAGGGGTGGGGCCACGGTGGCTCAGTTGGTAGAGCGGTTGTCCACTTAACTGAAGGTCAGTCCCAGGCCACTGCGGTCCACATGTTTAAGTGTACAGTCCATTTACCATTTAGAGGTCTTCTCGTATTTCACGCCAGCAGACACTCATCTCATGCTTAGACTCAACGTCTCCCATTTTACCAAGGCCACAGCAGGAAGCGGTATGACTGGAGAGCTCTCACATCTCTGAGCTTTGTGTCACCAACCATGTGGAGGCTAGTTGAAGCAAGCTTCGTTCCCAAAATGTTCTTGAATCAAAGATTCGGTCTTGTTATCTACGATATCTAGATATTATCTATGATAATGAGGTATATTCTGATATTCTGATAACCCCCTGTTCCATTTATGCTCTTTGTTCTGCATCTGTTCTTTGGGTCATGAATGTGGAATATACATTTGTGGATCCTACGTTAAGTCATCTTCGCAGTTTTGTTAGCAGTACTTGTGGCGTCATGTTGAAAGTTTGACCTTCACCACACCATTAGACATTACTCTGTCAACGCCTGCCTCCTGCCGCTCTGCCAGCTTAACGGGGCCGCCGTCACCACGGTGGAGGGTATCGGCAGCTCCAAGACCAGGATCCACCCGGTTCAGGTCAGTCCTGCTGAGACGCATTACTGTGTGGTTGCCGTTTTCAAATGCCAACTGTCATGTCTCCTTTCCATAGTGGGGCGCGGTGATCGGAAGGATATTTTGTGCCTGTCTTAATGAACATCTTTCTTTATTGACAATGAATATCACACAGAGCGGCAGATTTAGCTGTGGCCGACACGGGTCCCGTCATATCGTGTGTATTGGAGTGTGGATATCAACAGAATCCCGACTGTTCCCGTCCAGACGCGCCGACATCGGACAAATATTTAGAAATTATGTTCGGGTCTTGGACACGGGTCTCTTCTCATTCAACATAGCATTGCTACAATGCTAAGTTGCTATGCTGTGACCCGGAGGGGGACCATATTACCTTTTCTGCCCAACCAGCGACTCATATTGGATATAATTACACAGTTACATCATGATACTGAGTGTAGCGTCACTGAAACGGTAGTATGAGACACCATAAAAGTTTTCTGTAATTATAATGACAAGTTCCTGAGCTCAGTGCAGGGGCAGTCCTAGGAATTTTTTTAATGGGGTGGCTAGGGCTCCGGGGGCGGCAACGATATAAGAATAGGTGTCCACAATATACGGTGGATATTTGTGCAGAAACTGCAGACTTGTGTAATGTGTATTGATAATGAATTATTAATTCATTAAAACAGTTTATTAAGCTTCATTGCAAAAAAATAAAATGCATTTTTTAGTCAAATCTTTTCAGAACCTTTATCATGAAGTCATCTAATATTAACAGTTAAGAACATATGGGACCCTTGTACTTTTTTAATATCATTTCCTCTACGGTATTATTTGAGGTCATTGCGTGATTTACACCTTGATCTTACTTCAATAAATTTTAAACTTGGCCTATTTTGTTACTATTTTGTTGGCGCGATGGATAACTATAATTGACTATAACTATAATTGATTATAAGATCTCTCTCGTCACTCACCAGTGTATCCATGGTAACGCCCCCCCCTACCTAAAATAACTACTCACCCCACTGACCTCAACACGATCCCTCCGTTCTACCCACTCATACCGCCTCCTCCTTCCCCGGACTAAGCTCAGCACCATGGGTGATCGGGCCTTCTGTTCTGCTGCCCCTCGTCTGTGGAATGCCCTCCCTGACCATATGAGGGCTTCACAGATGACCGACACATTTAAAAAAGGACTTGAAACTTTCCGTTTTAGCAGAACCTATAACTTTAATTAACATTGCTGCTTTTTGGTCATGTTTTATATATTTTTTTATTATTGATGCTTTAATCTGCTTTTACTTTGTAGCACTTTGAGATTTGATCCAAATGTAAAGTGCATTATAAATTAAATGTATTATTATTATTATTATTATTATTTATGACAGGTGGGGCTTTAAAAGTCCCTCCCCTCCAAAGTAAGGATTGATTAAATGTTTGACGACCACTGCTGTAACGACGGTCTTCAATTCAATTCAATGCTGTGATTAATGCTAAACAATAATGTAGCTTCAAATGTGAAAAATCGTGTCACAAACTTTTCAGGATGTCCAAGTCATCCCAGCTTGAAGTGGCACTCATGGGAATTTTCCCTTTTGGGAAAACATTTTCCTCGATTTCTCCAACACCACATGAATGCAACGTGTGACGTTAACCTTGCCAAATAAATAGTTGGATGTCTATGAAATGCTTACTTGCTCCACTTTTAAGAGTCTTGCTATTCGAAGATGCAAAGCCCCAAATATTCAGTTATAACATGACTGCTGTGTTTGCAGGAGCGAATAGCGAAGGCTAACGGCTCCCAGTGTGGCTTCTGCACTCCGGGGATGGTGATGTCCATGTACACTCTCCTGAGGAACAAGCCTCAACCCAGCATGGAGGACATCACTGAGGCTCTCGCTGGTTAGTTTCCAAAATTCCACCCACTATAATGTCTTGTATGTCTTTCAAACAACAAGAAATGAGGGACGGACTTTTGTTAAAGACAGACGAGTGTGCACCACATTCTTTTGTTGAGGCCAGAATCCAGTTAAACATTAAGTTTGAGGCGTTCCACACTATCCTTAGTTAGTGTTCGTGTCTTTCAGGTAATCTGTGCCGCTGCACCGGATATCGGCCCATCCTGGACGGTTACAGGACCTTCTGTCAGGTACAATGCTCAGCCGTCCAGAAATATACTGTAAATAATTAGCAGACGGACTCAGACGTTTATGACCCTTGCATCTGTTCTTTGTTTGGCCAACTAGCTACCTGATTAACTTTAGTTTACCTGTAGTAGATCAGGTTGCTGGTATTTCCTTTTGTCCAAGAGCGGGTCCTCGTGGTGGAGTGATAGAAATGTTCCCACTTAAGGCAGTAATTCCATATGTGTTATGTTTTTGCGTACAGAAAGTCAACTGCTGCCAAACCAATGGAGCTGGAAGCTGTTGCGTCAAAGCAGACAAAAGTCTTGACCGACCATTGGCAGTGAGTACAAGTGAATTTTCTAGATTTAATTTGT
This sequence comes from Lophius americanus, assembly GCA_037951165.1. Lineage (NCBI taxonomy): Eukaryota > Metazoa > Chordata > Actinopteri > Lophiiformes > Lophiidae > Lophius > Lophius americanus. Next base: position 308,609 of record JBBDHG010000186.1, read on the forward strand.
CTTAATCTGTCTGGCTTTTTTTGTACTTTTACATATTTTTTTTAGTTTAGTCCTTTTCTTCACCTTTAAATTTTGATTTTTGATTTAGCAATTTTTTTCCCGAGTGGAAAGGAATTTTGATGCTCGTGGAGATAACATGTCTTCCAATCGATAGTGCTAGTGACCTCCTGTTGAGTAGACCGGGCTTCCGAAATCAGAACATAATAGAGGGAAAGTTGGTGGAAAATTAATTAGGATATTGATTCATTACATTAAGGCTAAAAGATTCGATGAGTATTTTTAATGGGAAAGAGGCAGAGGGGCATTTATGAGCTACATCATTAACTGAAAATATTTAGCCACATTTTAAGCTCAGCTTGGTGCCTGAAAGTCTTTCAGACATGTCCAGAATACAGAAGACATGAAAGAAAGCAAAATGGATTGAGATATATAAAAGTAAATCGTCAGCATATAATGACACATATTGTTCTGGTGCCTCTCTTACAGTTTGTCCTAGATAAGATGGAATAGAGCTTAATTGATCCCCAGAGACATACTTACCGCTCGGACCTTTGAAGCCGCTGTCATCACGATGAATCACATTCCTATGCTTGCTTTCCATGATTCCAGCTCTTTGACAAGGAACTCCTTCTTCCACTGGACCCGACACAGGAGCTGATCTTCCCTCCTGAACTGATCGTACGTGATACAAAGATAATCATTTTACTCACTCCAGGTAACTAATAACTGAGGTTTAAAAATGTTTTTTTTTGTCCTCAGCTGATGGCAGAGACCTCCAACCCACAGAGTCTCACCTTCTGTGGGGAGAGGGTGAGCTGGGTGTCTCCTGCCTCCCTGGAGGAGCTGGTCCAGCTGAAGACCAGTAAACCCACAGCTCCACTGGTGGTGGGAAACACCAACATAGGTGAGCAGTGAGAGCAGGTTCATTCACAAAGCTCCCATATAGAGCGTCACAATATTAAAGTAAACACAACGGGTTCAACAAAAGTATTTGACCCCCTCCTTCTGCATTCTTATGTTTTGTGTATTTAAAAATGAACAGTTTTGGCTTTTTAGACCAAATTCCTCATAAATAAAGGCAACGTGAGTAAACTCAGCATACCCGAGTTTTAAATAATTATTGTATTTATTGAACTAAAAGGATTATCAAATAACTCACCAGTAGCACAATATGCCTAAATAAATAAAAAGGTGATTGAAATGTATCCGTCAGGGAAGGGTAAGAAGCCAAGACTGCAAGCATTTTATTAAATGGTTGTAACACAACCTTTTTGGGGAATTCAAACCTGATGTCTCTGCTTTTGTGTTGAAGGTCCAGACATGAAGTTCAAAGGTGTCCTGCATCCTCTGATAATATCTCCAACCAGAGTCACGGAGCTGTTTGAGGTCACTCAGACGCCACAGGGTGGGTCATCTCCCCGTCTACTTCTAAAATAGTTGTTAAGTCGTCAGAAGGTTCCAGAGGTTCTCCACAGACATTATTTCTTGTCTGGTACCGCCGTTGGTTAACATTCAGACTTCTCTGCAGGTGTTTGGGTCGGAGCCGGCTGCAGTCTGTCCGAGGTTCGGTCTCTTCTGCAAAAGATGCTTCCTCAGTTTCCTGAAGAGAAGACGGAACTGTTCAAAGCGCTGATCCAGCAGCTGGGGAACCTGGGAAACCAGCAGATCCGTAACGTTGCTGTAAATAGTCTTCAGTATAAGAACTGGTTCACGTTTCTTTCTCCTCTGCTCTTGTTTTAGATCAAGGATAAATTATCTTTCCACATTACTTTGAATCTAAAGGAATCTTATTGTGAATGTTTTTGTGTATTTAGTCTCTAGGGGGCAGCATCATGAGTGCGTACCCCAACTCTGACCTGAATCCTGTTTTGGCTGCTGGGAACTGCAGAGTGAGCGTCATTTCTAGCGGTAAGTATAGGAACTTTTAGTTCCTAAGAGGAGAACTATTGGGAATAAAGATTCACGTCGTCCATGTTTGATTCACCTTTGTTCTGACAAACCACCAGGAGGAAGACGAGAGGTTCCTCTGAATCAGGAATTCTTTGTTACTTTTGGAAAAACCATCCTGGGGCCAGAGGAGATTGTTGTTTCTGCGTTCCTTCCCTTCTCCAGAGAGGTAACAAAACTATGAACAGAATAGAAAAGTAAACCTTAAAATTTGTTTCCCACCAACTCTTCTACCTTCCAAATCCATGAAAACGGTCCCTTCCTGTGTGGCTTATATTTGTTGAAAACACCTTATAACGTGATTAACTCTTCATGTCACCGTCTTTCCTGCAGGGGGAGTTTGTCCGGGCTTTCCGTCAGGCTCCGAGGAAGGAGGGCTCCTTCCCCACAGTGACAACGGGGATGAGGGTGTTTTTCTCAGGCGGGTCCAGAGTGGTTCAGGATGTCAGCATTTACTACGGGGGAATGGGTCCGACTATTGTTAGTGCAGCCAAAACTTGTGCAGCTATCGTCACAAGGTTGGTCATAGTTTTTACACTTATTAGTGTATTCTTTTGGGTCAGAAGTAGATTTGCAGATCTAGAAGAAGGACTGGCCGTTACTTTCTATGACGTTTCAGCAACAACCTTTTTTCGTAGGGGTCAACCACTAGATGTTACCATCACGACACATCTTCACTTCTGCTCCTCAGCTTCATTCAAGTTCAAGTTTTAAGTGTTAATGCCTTCTATCAAAGACACCCTCAGGTCCACCACTGCCTGATCATACCCCGGTATGCGTACCATGGCTGGCATGCAAATGGTCATTTGGGAACCTTGGGCAGATCTTTCCTCTACAACCATCATTTGTTTCTACAACTACCTTCAAGTATGGTGTTAGTGGCTACTGTCTTGCGTTCAAGTTCAGATGCTGAGAACCCCAATACTCGGTTGTCAACTCTGAAGGCACCAGAGCTTCAACTTCCCTGGGAAAGAAGTGTTCCTGAGTTACTTGAGGCTGCTGGTTGTATTGTAAGCATTGTACCTTTGTTGGCATTTTCTATTGATCCTCTATAGAATGGTTGCTATTGGCTCATTGTTGATGCTGAAACCATCCTCTGTGAGTTGGGCTATCAAAAAGGAAAAGCTGTAGGATGCACTGGGTTTCATCCTTGCCCATTTCATGCTTCTTCGAATTTTATCCAATGTTAGTTTGGTTTTTTCTTTTGTTCTCATGCTGGTCATCCATGTGCGCTCTGATTGAAAGAAGACCCATCCCGTTCTTTAAAAGTTCTTGATGCCTGTATGCTGAGCATGTGAGACATGCTACTTGTACACGAGCGTCTTCAGTTTTGTGAGCACACAGGTCCTTCGTAGTTCACCTCTTACAACAGCATGTGTCTCTGTGACTCAGTTCAAAGGTTTACCACACTGGACCTTACTGTTGACTACTGGACATCATCCTGACCAGCTGCGTCAATCAATTGTTAGGGAACATCACTGCATGGCCCGAAAACGCATGCAGAGAGTTGAAAAGACTGCTGGGAGGATCATCAGGGCATCCTTACTATCTCTAGAGGACAGCTACCACCGGAAAATCCACAGGAGAGCATTATCATCCACCAACCCCCAACACTCACCTTTCTCACTCCTGCCCTTTCCAAGAGGTCCAGAAGTTTGAAGTGCAGGAGGGACAACTTTTATCCTCAGGCCATCGGGCCGATCAATGGAACAAGCCCACTGCCCCTTGACTTTACTTCCCTTTCCTTCATTCAACTTTTTTCTTCTATAACTCATTCTTCTTCCCACTTTCCTCCTAAGTATCTTGATCCGGTTGAACCCATTCAGAAAGCCTTTTGAGTTTTATTGTTGGAATAAAAAAGAATACCTACATTACCCGTGAGCTAAAATTTTCTGCATTTCCTTCAGGTCCTGGGACGACGAGACCCTCAGCCAGGCGTACGACATCCTCCTGGATGAGTTGGACCTCCCGCCGTCGGCTCCCGGAGGGAAGGTGGAGTTTCGTCGCTCTTTGACTCTCAGCTTTCTCTTCAAATTCAACCTGGAGGTTCTGCAGAAGCTCAAAGAAAAAGTAGGATGGGGCCCTGAATAAAATCTCACATGGTAGACGGTGATCGTGTTTATAAAAGAACCTCACAAAGACTTTCTTTTTCCAGAACCTGATCACAGATGATCTGCCACAGATGATCCAGCCTTTACCCAGAGAGATCCAGCCCAGCCTTCAGGGCTTCCAGGTGGGAAAATCATTTAAAGGCAATTTCACAGTTTGATAAAACACTTTAAACGTCTACTATTACAGGAAGTAAACCTGACCGCTGCTTCTTCTTCGGTAGCAAGTTTCAAAAGACCAGAGCGACGAGGACCCAGTGGGGCGTCCCATCATGCATCGCTCTGCGATCATCCAGGCCACAGGTGAGGCGATGTACTGCGACGACATCCCCAAGACGGACGGCGAGCTCTTCCTGGCTCTGGTCACCAGCTCTCGGGCTCATGCCAAGATCACGTGAGGAGAATGTGAACAATTTGTCTCCTCCCAAGATCTCTGACACCCTGATGAAAATCTGATGAGATTCTGTGCGTGCTGTCGGTCCAACAGAGGGATGGACCTGAGCGAGGCTCTGAAGCTCCCGGGGGTCGTTGATGTCATCACAGCCAAAGACATTCCTGGGAAAAAGGCTCTATCAGTGTTTGGGTATGATCAGGAGCTGCTGGCTGAGAGCACAGTAAGTACCCCCCCTTCTTGTTTTTCATTTTGTTGTGACCTTGTTTGTTTTATGCTGATGTTGCTAAAATGTTCAGTCGGGAGCACCAGCGCTGGAAAAGTTGGTCTGAAGCTGTGGATATTATTATGTTTCTGTGAATGCTGTCTTTCTGCAGGTGTCTTGCGTCGGTCAGATGTTATGTGCGGTGGTCGCTGACACGAGGGCGCACGCCAAGCGTGGAGCGGCAGCTGTGAAGATCAGCTATGATGATCTGCCTGATCCAATTTTTACCATTGAGGTAGGAGGAGCCAAACAAACAAGATGCAGTTTGTCTTGGGCTGAATCACAACATCAGATCCTGCTTTTGTTGTTGTCATTTAAAGCCTAAGGGTCTCAGGATAACAATACTTCATATCACTTTCTGTTTATCTGTGTGACAGGACGCCGTTGCGAGGTCGTCCTTCTTCGAGCCTCGGAGGACGATTGAGAGAGGAAACGTGACTGAAGCCTTTAAAACCGTCGATCAACTTACTGAAGGTCTGATTCTCCTTTCAGAAGAACATACATGTGCTGAACCCTCCATCCATTCATTAATGTTTTTAAAAACGTTTAACTTGATCAGGGTCGTCGGGGGCTTGAGCCTATCCTAGCTGACAGTGGGGCGAGACAACGCGCCACTTCATTACAGGAACAACCCATGGAGAGAGACAACCATTCACACTCAAAGTTCATTTAGAGTCACAAATCCATTTCATTTTCTTACTTCCACTACCCAGCAACACTCTCCAGCTCATCCTGGTTATCAAAAAAGCGTTCATAGGCGGGAGTTCTGGCTGTACCCTGCGGTGTCCTCTTAATCAGATGCCCAAACCTCCTCATATGGCTCCGTCCGACGCAAAGCAGCAGCGGCTCTCTACTTTCCGAGCTACCGCTACGTGTCCGAGCTAAGCATCTTTTCTCTAAAGCTCTGCAAAGGTCGCCCTCTTCAGCCACTTGTATCCTGGACCTCATTCTATCGATCTCCACCCAGAGGCCGTGACCATAGGTGCGGGTCGGACCGTAGATGGACTCGTAAATTGAGAGCTTTGCATTACAACTCAGCTCTCACTTCACCAGAATGGAGCGATACAACAACCGCATTACTGCCGATGCTGCACCAAACGGTCTTTCCCTCTCACAGTTCATTTTTCCTTCACGCAAGAACAGGACACCGAGATACTTCAATTTCTTTGCTTGAGGTAGGAACTCACCCCCGACCCGGGAGGGTCGGCAGAGAACCAGGGCCTGGGATTTGGAGAGGCTGACTGTAATGGTAGCAGCTTCACACTCAGCCGCAAACTGCTCCAGTGCACTGAAGCTTACCGACTGATGGCGCCGACAAAACAACCTCTCCCACCACCCTTTCACATAGAGTGCATGTTTTAGACTGCGGGAGGAAAGAAAAGAAAGAAAGAATCCTTTATTGGTCACATAGTCATACACAGTACAACATAGTGAAATTACTTCTCTGCATTTGACCCATCCCTGAGGGAGCAGTGGGCAGCCCCTCGTGGAGCGCCCGGGGAGATAAGGATTCAGGGTCTTGCTCAAGGACCCTACGACAAGTAGACCCTGGTGGGATTCGAACCGGCTACCTTCCGATTGGGAGACGGCCGCTCTACCCACTGAGCCACAGCCGCCCCCTGTGGAAGGGGGAAGATGCCGCCAGAGGACCGATTTAAACAAGGGGAGAACATTCTAACTTCACATAGATCTAAACCTGGAACCTTCTCACTGTGGGCCAACAACGCGACCCATTACGTGGAAGTTGTGAATTCTCTAATTGTTTCTCCAGGAGAGATTCGACTGGGGGGCCAGGAGCACTTCTACATTGAAACCCAAAGCATGCTGGTTGTCCCTGTTGGTGAGGAGGGGGAGATCAATGCTTACATCTCCACTCAGTGGCCGACATTAATACAGGTATGCTGATGAGGATTTCATCAACTATGATTTAAATATCAGTTTGGTTTTCAGCAAACGGCCAGTTATCGATTAAACGTTTCGGTAAACAATCATCAATCCCTCAAAAAGAGAGAATGCTTAGTACTCTCTAAATGTGTTTGTCTGAGAAACCAGAAGGATGAGGATTGTTGTCTGTCCATTAAATGACTGCAGGACGTGATCTCGGGGACGTTGGACATCCCGGCCAACAGAATCACCTGTCAAGTCAAAAGGGTAGGCGGAGCTTTTGGCGGCAAGCTCATTAAAACTGCGATATTGGCCGGTATTACGTCTGTGGCTGCGTGGAAGTAAGTTCAGAAATTCATTTTAAGATTTCATGAATTATGTCAATGAGAAGAGAAATGTATTAAAGAGTTTCCAAAAATGTAGTAACAGCCTCCAGCTTAGGGCAGGTGTTTGATTGATTAATTGATTGATAAATTGATTGATTGATTGCTTTATTGTAATTGTTTCAAATTCTCTGTTCAGGACCGGTCGGGCCGTGCGCTGCGTCCTGGAGCGAGGCGAGGACATGTTGATCACAGGAGGCCGTCACCCTGTCAAAGCGAAATACAAAGTATGGAAATACACTTCCGGGAGGTCAACCAAGAGGAATTAAGTTACATAAATATCGTCTGAAATGGGTCCTGTTGCTTCTGGTGACCTCCGGCCCACTTTAAATCGATCTTGGTATCGTAGTGAATTCGTTATTTGCTATAATTTCTTGGCACATTGAGATGTGCAGTGCAAATACAATGTATTGCAAACTTCCTGTTTTTACAATTAAAGCATTCTCCTGAGTGGCAACAATCAGAACTCTGACCACTATTCAGTAAAACATTTTTCGACTCCTCCTTCTTGCCCCGGTTTCTTCAGTTCCATTGATTTGAGACTTGATTTGAGACTTATTTGAAAAACTCTATCTCGGTCTAATCGTACGGCCATGGTATTATAACTTCAGAGAACTGTTAACGATCCTGTGAGGCATTTAATTAGAGACTTTACTCTTATCTTTATGCTTTGGATTTCTTTTCAAAGTAATCTATCAGTGTTTCCATGTATGGCCCTTTATTTGATGAGTATTTTTCCTCTCAGTTGGTGATTGGCAAAAAAGATTGGCCAGCACATTTGCTGGAACATGATGGACCCATGACTGTAATTTCTGTGTTGCAACTTTTGCCATATATTTATCAACGAAAATGTTGGCACCCTCAATCTTCCCTGTGTGTTTGGCCCAACGGTGAAGTTTTGCGTCACTAGTTTGATACAGGAATGCTTGACTTCCGGCGCAGAGACCAAAGTTACCAAATGTTTGACATAGTTTTCTGAACGCACTGGTTTACATGAAACAGGTGCATTGATAGTGTTTTAAATGAGTTAAATTAAAGAATTGTTTGCTGCTCGTTTCAGGTGGGCTTCATGAATGATGGCAAGATCATGGCTGCAGATTTCCAGTTCTACACCAATGCTGGCAACACTGTCGATGAATCTATTCTGGTGGGAGAAAGCGTCTCCATTTGTTATAAGAACATTTGTGTTTCCTAACTGTCCTTCAAGAGAAGGTAAAACATAGCCCTTATTGATTCTTCTTACAGATTGTAGAAAGGATTATCCTCGACCTTGACAACGCCTATAGCATCCCCAACCTGAGGGGCCGTTCTGCGGCTTGTAGAACCAACCTGCCCTCAAACACTGCCTTCAGGGGCTTCGGCGTGCCCCAAAGCCTCCTGGTTGTAGAGAACATGCATAATGAAGTGGCCATGCTACTGGGACGACCTGCTGACCAGGTTGGTTCCCTAAAGCCTAGAGTTGACTTCGGACCAGTTCTAACATAGGTTAGTACTGGTTCTATAGATTCCTCCTTTCTTTATCAGATCCGGGAGATCAACATGTACAAGGGCCCGTCAGTCACCCACTACAGGTTTGAGTTCAACTCAGAGAACCTGCTGCGCTGTTGGAAGGAATGTAAGGCCAAGTCTGACTTTGGTGCCCGCCGCACAGCCATCGACAGGTTTAACCAGCAGAACCGCTGGACGAAGAGGGGCATGTCCATCATCCCCATCAAATATGGGATTGCGTTTTCAGAAGGCTCCATAAATAAGGTCTGTGTTTGAGATTCCTTTTGGTCAGCATCAAATATCTTTTTTTATTGAGTGATTGTGCATCTAACAGGCTGCAGCTCTGGTCCACATCTATAAAGACGGCTCTGTTCTGGTGGCACATGGCGGGTCGGAGATGGGTCAGGGACTGCACACTAAAATGCAACAGGTACAGGACCGATACAACGTCTGCATTACTGTTGTTACTGTCCGGGGATTCTACTGGAACTAAGGAATCCCCGGATGACCTTTCTAGGTCGGCACTCAGACTCCAGTGGAGCCGGACTCTCTGAACTGGTTTCTCTTGCAGTAGAACGGAAAACTATCAGAGCCTTCCCTGACAAGACTTTCAGTCGCATGAAGTCGGCCATCCTGTTCCCCAGGGAGAATCCAAGCACAGCGGCGCTCAGTCCTGTACTTGTGTGGAACCCTGGGTGACTCTGGAAAGGAGACAGTTCAGACTCGTTCCTGGTATTTCACCACCAGCGAGGAGACTTTCCACCAGTCTTTCATGAACTGGCACACCATGGCCTCCCCTGGTGGCCATCAGTCCGCTTTGCACCTGACCAACCTGGTACCCATCCATCCTCGGCCCACCACAGCCCCTCCAAAAATATTGTCAGCTTTCTCATTAAGGTTTTCTTGTTTTTCTTTTAGGTGGCCAGTAGGGAGCTTCATATTTCATCCTCTAAGATCTACATAAAAGAAACCAGCACTAACACTGTTCCCAACGCCCCTCCCAGTACCGCCTCTTACGGTACTGATGCCAACGGCATGGCGGTCAAGGTAAAGTCCTTCTCCTGCACTTTATGTGGCTTCTCTTTAATCTTCTCACTATTCCTTCTTTCTATTTCCGCCCTGAGACGAAGACTTTCAAAGAAAAAAAATCCTGATTATCATTTCATTTCCTATTTCTAAGAACGCCTGCCAGATTTTGTACCAGCGTCTGGAGCCATTCCGACAGAAGGACCCCAAGGGATCGTGGGAGAGTTGGGTAAGGTTTGATAAGACAGGAATTCTCAGTGATTGCTATTGGATGTCGGATTTCAAGAAAGAGCAGGTCTAGACCAAACGTTTTATCTAATTATCTACAGAGACCCAACAAATCTGGATCTGAGTGATTGTGCATCTAACAGGCTGCAACTCTGCGGATCCAAATCTTCTCCAGGTTCACATTAATCAATGTAGCATTGCGAAAAGCGGTCAACAGTAAAACGTATTTTAGCCAAACCATCAGTTCAAAAGTCCACGGATTGAGTAACGTCCAAAAACATTAATCATGTTTTGCATTCGTTAACCATTAATTAGAAGCTCATGTGAACCAACTTCAAAGTAGTGAAGTAAAAACTATCCCTTTAATGGACATCATCTACCCGACTCCATGTTTTTTGATTTCAGGTCGACGCAGCAGTTTTTGATAAAACCAACTTATCAGCGACCGGATTCTACAGGTGAGACCAGAACCAGCCTCGGCTGATCGGACCCGTCGGTTCAGTGAGGGTAACATCTTGCCGTGTTTCCTCAGGGGTCCGGACCTTTACCTGGACTGGGACAGGATGGAGGGGCAGCCCTACTCTTACTTCACCTATGGAGCGTGTTGCTGTGAGGTGGAGCTGGACTGCCTGACCGGAGACTACAGAGTCAGTCCAACCGGTCCTTCCCAGCGCCGAACCGACCCGTTTCAACCAGGACGCGTTCTCACAGATCTTCTCTGTCTCTCTCTTGTAGACGGTGAGGACAGACATGGTGGTGGACATAGGCAGAAGTATTAACCCCTCAGTGGACATCGGCCAGGTGAGTCTAGTTTCGTATAAATCATAAAGTCGGTCATACTGGAATCGGGTTGCGGGCAAAGCGCGACACGACCTGCTCGGGAAAACTTTATTAATCCCAAAAAGGGCAATTTGCTTTTCACACAAAAACCTCGCTATCAACACTTTTACAAGAAACTGAAGCGTCTAAACTTACTCTAGCCTGCTGCGTGTGAAGCGGGTCAGTTAAGGGTTCCTGAACTGTTCATACCCGGGTCCGATGTAGGACACATTCTTCACGGCTACACAAAAAAATCCGATCTTAGCGCTAAGTAGGAGGTCAACTGAGTAGCTGGAGAGCTAGCATCTAGCATCTCCGGGCTCCAGAGCTAGCGCTATGTTTAGAAGTAAGTCCAACTATATTTGGACGGTACTGCTTCACCTCACGCACCAGTTCTGGTTCCTCTCCTTCCAGAGAGGTGACATCTCATGTCCCCTGATCCAGTTACTATGCCCAGACCCCCCCCTATAAATGCAAAAGCTCTGGGTCACATGATGCTAATTATAGAGGACTCACCTTGTTCAATTAGTAAAAACGATCAGTCGGTCAGCTGAAGGAGCAACAACGTGAAATGACTCCTCCTCTGCTCCTCTGTTCTTCTCTCCTCCTCTTCTCCTCTCTCCTCCTCTTTTCTTCTCTCCTCCTCTGCTCCTCTCTCCTCCTCTGCTCCTCCGTTCGTCTCCTCCTCTCAGATTGAAGGAGCGTTCATGCAGGGGGTGGGTCTCTACACTCTGGAGGAGCTGAAGTTCTCCTCCTCTGGGCTCCTGTTCACTCGAGGCCCGTCTCAGTATAAGATACCAGGCGTCTGCGACGTGCCGCTTCACTTCAACGTTTACCTCCTGCCGGACTCAGACAACCCCCACGCCATCTACTCCTCAAAGGTCAGAGGTCACGGTGCTCAGAGGCACAGCTGTCATTCATTACGTGTTCTTTTTTGTGTCTGTCCTTGTCTTTGAGTTTATTCCATCCATCCATCATTCATCCATCCATCCATCCATCCATCATTCAACCATTCATCATCCATCCATCCATCATTCAACCATTCATCATCCATTCATCCATTCATCATCCATCCATCATTCAACCATTCATCATCCATTCATCCATTCATCATCCATCCATTCATCATCCATCCATTCATCCATCCATCATTCAACCATTCATCATCCATCCATCCATCATTCAACCATTCATCATCCATTCATCCATTCATCATCCATCCATCATTCAACCATTCATCATCCATCCATTCATCCATTCATCATCCATCCATTCATCCATTCATCATCCATCCATTCATCCATCCATCATTCAACCATTCATCATTCAACCATTCATCATCCATTCAACCATTCATCATCCATCCATCCATCATTCAACCATTCATCATCCATCCATCCATCATTCAACCATTCATCATCCATTCATCATCCATCCATCCATCCATTCATCCATTCATCCATTCATCATCCATCCATCCATCATCCATTCATCATCCTTCCATACATCCATTCATCATCCATCCATCCATCCATTCATCATCCATTCATCATCCTTCCATACATCCATTCATCATCCATCCATCCATCCATCCATCCATCCATTCATCATCCATTCATCATCCTTCCATACATCCATTCATCATCCATCCATCCATCCATCCATCCATCCATCATCCATTCATCATCCTTCCATCCATCCATCCATCCATTGATCATCCTTCCATCCATCCATCCATCATCCATTCATCATCCTTCCATCCATCCATCCATCCATCCATTCATCATCCATTCATCATCCTTCCATACATCCATTCATCATCCATCCATCCATCCATCCATCCATCATCCATTCATCATCCTTCCATCCATCCATCCATCCTCCTGTCTGAGTTTGATTCTCAATAGCAATCAGCGAGGTAGGGTTCCACAGACGTCTCTCCTCCCAGAAACACTCTCCAGCCCCTCCTCCTCCTGGACTAGGTGCGGTGTGGAAAATGTCTGGTGGGTTCAGGGTCCACCCCGGGGTCTCCTCTCCGGGGTGTCGCGCCTTATCTATGGGCCTCACAGAAAACAGATCAGAACCTCACTGCCTCTGGTTCTGCTGCTTTTGACACCGTTAAATCAGTCCTCTGCAATGGACCCATCCCTGAGGGATAAACGCGTATTGGGTTCAGGGTCCTGCTCAAGGACCCCAGGACCTGTAGACTTGCTGGGGCTTGAACCAACTACCTTCTGATAAGGAGAAGGCCGCTCTCATGACCAAAGGTGAGTGTTGGAACCCATACGACTGATAAATCCAGAACTTCTAATTCCAGCTAAGTTCTGAATTCACCCGGACAGGCCAGTACGATACTGCTGATTCTGCCCGTCATCTCACGGCCCGTTTTCCCACCATTCATGAAGGAGATCCAAGAATCTGCTCCTCTTAAATGTTTGGAGGTCTTGTCTCAGAGATTGACGTTTTCACCCTGATGGTCTGCAGGGTATCGGAGAACCCGCCCTCTCCCTGGGCAGTTCGGTGTTCTTCGCCATCAAAGACGCCGTGGCCGCGGCCCGCTCAGAGTCCGGTTTGGTCGGCCCGTTTGGCCTGGACAGCCCGGCGACGGCGGAGAGGATCTGTCTGGCTTGTGCCTCCCCGTTCACCCAGAAGGTAAAGATACTTTATTATAAGTCTTAAAAGTCTCACTTTAAACTCAACAAAAACAACAACTATGATTTATTAGTCCTAAGAGTTCCTTCAATGTTCTGCAGGGAACTTTATAGTCGATGTACGTTTGACCCACAGGTGAAATCTATGTTTATTTTACAGATTCCGATCAGCAAACCAGGATCATTCAAACCCTGGGCTTTGAGCATCTGACCCTCAATCTGCGTGTTTGTGATCGGATCAAACCAAAGACGACTCTGATGATGTCACACACTCACGTTTACTCTTTAAATGTCATTTAAATGTCATTTAAATGTCATTTAAATGAGAATTGTCAGCACTTTTAACAGTGTATTACTCTTTAAATGACATTTAAATGTCATTTAAATGTCATTTAAATGAGAATTGTCAGCACTTTTAACAGTGTATTACTCTTTAAATGACATTTAAATGACATTTAAATGTCATTTAAATGAGTTGTCCATATTTTTAGCAGTGTATAATACCAAACGAATGCCTTCCACGCATGTTATTGTTCCTGCTTGTGACTCATCACTGCTTCATCACTGCTTCATCACCAAAAGCTTCTACTATTGATGATCACGTGACTGAACCCACTGTGTCACATGATCAGTCAGCCCCAATGAAAATGACAGAATCACAGTCACTAATAATCTCTAAATAATAAATACGGATAATATAAATGCAGTAAATTCTTCAATGATGACGAGGATTCTTGAATTAAAGGCTTTTTAAAATCATTTGTATCGGTCGTATCTTGTCCTCAGATCTTTTGTTATGGACTTGGTTTGATTTACAGCAGCTTAAATACCTTTTGTTTGCATTCTTTAACAAATCTATAGGGTTGATATTGACTGATGGGATTCTGAGACAACTCCCGATTGAATTCCTTAAATTAAATGTCAAGTTATGTCCACAGTATTTTTTGCATTTAAAAAAAAAAGAAGAAGCTCCCCCTAGTGAGTAAAACACGTTACATAAAAGATTCATCGGCATGAACTTTGGACTGAATCGGACTAAAAGTTGAGGAATTATGGCGAAAAAAAACCTGTTGGACCCAAATCTCCCCCCAGTGTCAGAAAAATACCACCCGCCTTTGCTAAAATCAGTCCAGTTCTTCCTCACGCTAAGATCCATGGGGGGAGGGACTATCTTTCAACAAAATAGCCCTTTAGTCGGCGAGAGGTTAATTCCGGGAAACAGTCGCTTGACGATTTTGTAGATTTATTAAACTGAAATCCCCCCAGTGTATCAGCAGTTTTAACGTTTGATTCATGAAATAGTTTTTGGGTTTTGTCCAGGAAACCGTGTCTTATGTAAAAATGCTCCCCCTACTGGGTGAAATGTGGATTACTAGAGTAAAATATGATAATTGGTGGTCAAATAAATTTGCACTCAATCGCGTAAACGGTTGTGAAAGGATGGCCCGAAAATATTTGGAGATAAAGCTGCCCCTGGTGTCAGGGGGATGTGGGTATAACATTTTTTCCTTCAGAACTGGACCGCCTCCTCCACAAAGTCCAGGGGACAGTCCAGGACAGAGCTGGCCCACCTCCTCCAGAGTCCAAGGGACAGTCCAGGACAGAGCGTGACTTCCTGACCAGCCTGTTGAGTCACTTCCTGTCCCTGTCTGAACCTCCTCCAGCCTAGCAGACCACAGTGTCATAGAAGGTCCTTAACAGAGTCCTCCAAAGGACCTTAGTCTTCTCAGCATGTGGAGACGACCTTGGCCACTCTAGTACAGGACATCGGTGTTGTCCGACCAGTCCAGTTTATTGTCGTGGTATTTGTATGAGTTCACCTGTTCAAAGTCCAAACCCCTGGATGTTCACCTGTGGGTTCTAACCACAGGAGACCTAGAACATCCAACAAAACCTGCAGTTCTGGAAATGGTCTGACCCGGTCGTCCAGCCATCAGAATTGGTTCCAATGTCAAAGTTCCTTACCCTTGTCTAAATGTTCCTGTTTCCGATATCAACTTCAAAATAAAAATGTTCACCTGCTGCCAAATACATGCCACCCACTGACAGGTAACCACGGTAACGACTTCATCAATGTCATTCACCTCACCTGAGTGGTTATAATGTTATGGCGGATCCTGTCACCATGTGACTTCAGAAAAAACAAACAAATCTGAGGCTTCAGGTACGAAGAGGGAAAAATCAGAACTGAAGAATCTTCTATATCATTCTGAACCGTCAGTGAAAGTAACCAGTCACAGTACCGGTGGTTCTGCCGGGTCACCTCTGAGGTCCGGGTCGTCTCGTTCTAACTGAAGGTGGACGACTTTGACCCAGGAAACATCCTGATGCTTCATCTCTTCAGATACAAGTTCTGGTTTGTCACAATCAGCCTGCAGGCTTCAGCATCTGTGCGGTCCAGATGAAGCAGAGTTTTATTGGACAACATCCAGGACTGAGAAAGAAAACAGGAACGTTGTTCCACCATTTCACATGGGATGAGTGAGGAGAAAGAAGAAACAATCAGGACTCTACTATATTTGTTTGTTTATTCACAGCTTGACAACATCAAGACTTCAAATCAGCAGCAGGATAAATTATGATACCAAGAGGGTATAAGTGATTATTTAAAGTTACTAATTCATTATTTAGAGATAATAAGGGATTATTTAGATATACTAAGGGATTATTTAGATATACTAAGGGATTATTTAGAGATAATAAGTGATTATTTAAAGTCACTAAGTGATTATTTAAAGTTACTAATTCATTATTTAGAGATAATAAGTGATTATTTAAAGTCACTAAGTGATTATTTAAAGTTACTAATTCATTATTTAGAGATACTAAGTGATTATTTAAAGTTTCTGATTATTTAAAGTTACTAAGTCATTTTAAGTTACTAAGTCATAATTTAGATATACTAAGTCATTATTTAGAGATTCTAAGTGATTATTTAAAGTTACTAAGTGATTATCTAAAGTTACTAAGTGATTATTTAGATATACTAACTCATTATTTAGAGATACTAAGTGATTATTTAAAGTTACTAATTGATTATTTAAAGTTACTAAGTCATTTTAAGTTACTAAGTGATTATTTAAAGTTACTAAGTGATTATTTAAAGGTACTAAGTCATTATTTAAAGGTACTAAGTCATTATTTTAAGTTACTAAGTGATTATTTAAAGGTACTAAGTGATTATTTAAAGTTACTAAGTCATTATTTAGAGATGATAAGTGATTATTTAAAGGTACTAAGTGATTATTTAGAGATACTTAGTCATTATATAGAGAAACTAAGTCTTTATTTAGAGAGATTAAGTCATTATTAAGAAACACAGAGTAATTGTTTAGAGATATTAAGTCATTTTTTTGGAGATACTTAGTCTTACTAAGTCATCGTTATAATAGAAGTATTGAGTCCTCTGGTGTGACGTCATCACAAAAAACAGATTCAGCGTCAGATGTTTAAAGCCCAGGGTTTGAAAGTTCCTGGTTTGCTGGTTGGAACCTGGGAAAAAAAACAAAACACAAAAAACCTCCTAAGAAATGATTGGATTTGTTTTGAAGTACATTAAAAAGAGATATTGTGTTATAATAACGTTGTATTCTAATAACGTTGTGTTATAATAACGTCTACAAACTGTGTCATATCTGTAACTGTTTCCACATCTTTACCTTCTGGGTGAACGGGGAGGCACAAGCCAGACAGATCCTCTCCGCCGTCGCCGGGCTGTCCAGGCCAAACGGGCCGACCAAACCGGACTCTGAGCGGGCCGCGGCCACGGCGTCTTTGATGGCGAAGAACACCGCACTGCCCAGGGAGAGGGCGGGTTCTCCGATACCCTGCAGACCATCAGGGTGAAAACGTCAATCTCTGAGACAAGACCTCCAAACATTTAAGAGGAGCAGATTCTTGGATCTCCTTCATGAATGGTGGGAAAACGGGCCGTGAGACAGACGTCTGTAGAACCTGCCTCAAAGACTGACCCGGAGAACCAAACTCAATGTAGAATGAATGGATGATGGATGGATGGATGAATGGTTGAGGGATGGATGGATGGATGGTTGGATGGTTGAATGGTTGGATGATGAATGATGGATGGATGAATGATGAACGGTTGAATGATGGATGGATGATGAATGATGGATGGATGAATGATGGATGGATGATGAATGGTTGGATGGTTGAATGGTTGGATGATGAATGGTTGAATGATGGATGGATGAATGGATGGATGATGAATGGTTGAATGATGGATGGATGATGAATGGTTGGATGGTTGGATGATGAATGGTTGAATGATGGATGGATGAATGGATGGATGATGAATGGATGGATGATGAATGGATGAATGGATGATGAATGGTTGAATGATGAACGGTTGAATGATGGATGGATGATGAATGATGGATGGATGAATGATGGATGGATGATGAATGGTTGGATGGTTGAATGGTTGGATGATGAATGGTTGAATGATGGATGGATGATGAATGGATGAATGGATGATGAATGGTTGAATGATGGATGGATGGATGATGAATGGTTGAATGATGGATGGATGAATGGATGGATGATGAATGGATGAATGGATGGATGATGAATGGATGAATGGATGATGAATGGTTGAATGATGGATGGATGATGAATGGATGAATGGATGATGAATGGTTGAATGATGGATGGATGGATGATGAATGGTTGAATGATGGATGGATGAATGGATGGATGATGAATGGATGAATGGATGGATGATGAATGGATGAATGGATGATGAATGGTTGAATGATGGATGGATGATGAATGGATGAATGGATGATGAATGGTTGAATGATGGATGGATGGATGATGAATGGTTGAATGATGGATGGATGGATGGATGGATGAATGATGGATGGATGGAATAAACTCAAAGACAAGGACAGACACAAAAAAGAACACGTAATGAATGACAGCTGTGCCTCTGAGCACCGTGACCTCTGACCTTTGAGGAGTAGATGGCGTGGGGGTTGTCTGAGTCCGGCAGGAGGTAAACGTTGAAGTGAAGCGGCACGTCGCAGACGCCTGGTATCTTATACTGAGACGGGCCTCGAGTGAACAGGAGCCCAGAGGAGGAGAACTTCAGCTCCTCCAGAGTGTAGAGACCCACCCCCTGCATGAACGCTCCTTCAATCTGAGAGGAGGAGACGAACGGAGGAGCAGAGGAGGAGAGAGGAGCAGAGGAGGAGAGAAGAAAAGAGGAGGAGAGAGGAGAAGAGGAGGAGAGAAGAACAGAGGAGCAGAGGAGGAGTCATTTCACGTTGTTGCTCCTTCAGCTGACCGACTGATCGTTTTTACTAATTGAACAAGGTGAGTCCTCTATAATTAGCATCATGTGACCCAGAGCTTTTGCATTTATTCATCTCTAATGTAAATATTTTAGGGGGGGGGGTCTGGGCATAGTAACTGGATCAGGGGACATGAGATGTCACCTCTCTGGAAGGAGAGGAACCAGAACTGGTGCGTGAGGTGAAGCAGTACCGTCCAAATATAGTTGGACTTACTTCTAAACATAGCGCTAGCCCTGGAGCCCGGAGATGCTAGATGCTAGCTCTCCAGCTACTCAGTTGACCTCCTACTTAGCGCTAAGATCGGATTTTTTTGTGTAGCCGTGAAGAATGTGTCCTACATCGGACCCGGGTATGAACAGTTCAGGAACCCTTAACTGACCCGCTTCACACGCAGCAGGCTAGAGTAAGTTTAGACGCTTCAGTTTCTTGTACAAGTGTTGATAGCGAGGTTTTTGTGTGAAAAGCAAATTGCCCTTTTTGGGATTAATAAAGTTTTCCCGAGCAGGTCGTGTCGCGCTTTGCCCGCAGCCCGATTCCAGTATGACCGACTTTATGATTTATACGAAACTAGACTCACCTGGCCGATGTCCACTGAGGGGTTAATACTTCTGCCTATGTCCACCACCATGTCTGTCCTCACCGTCTGCAAGAGAGAGACAGAGAAGATCTGTGAGAACGCGTCCTGGTTGAAACGGGTCGGTTCGGCGCTGGGAAGGACCGGTTGGACTGACTCTGTAGTCTCCGGTCAGGCAGTCCAGCTCCACCTCACAGCAACACGCTCCATAGGTGAAGTAAGAGTAGGGCTGCCCCTCCATCCTGTCCCAGTCCAGGTAAAGATCCGGACCCCTGAGGAAAGACGGCAAGATGTTACCCTCACTGAACCGACGGGTCCGATCAGCCGAGGCTGGTTCTGGTCTCACCTGTAGAATCCGGTCGCTGATAAGCAGATTTTATCAAAAAACGCTGCGTCGACCTGAAATCAAGAAACATGGAGTCGGTTAGATGATGTCCATTAAAGGGATAGTTCCATTTTTATTTTTGAGGTGTGATTGTATGATAAGACCAGTCCCACGCCGTCGTCCCTGACAGCAAAGTTCTGTCCCCAAAAAGTCCCCAGTCCCCTGCGTTCTCCAAGAAACCCCCCTCAAATTAAATGCTAAAGTTATTTCCACAGTATTTTTAGTAAAAAAAAAGAGAAAAAAAAGAGAGAGGTTCTCCAAAGTGAGTAAAAAATGAACCATTCGATCAAAATATGGGTAAAATCCGAAGTAGAAGAAAAGATAAAGCTCATCGGGTCGATTCATACCCAATGAATTTGGACTAAATCGGACCAACGGTTCAGTAATTATGGCCCAAAACGTTTGGAGATAAAGCTCCCCCTAGTGTCAGAAATGTACAACCCACTTTCCTCAAAATCAATCCAGTTCTTCCTTGTGCTAAGTACCATGTGGCTAAAAAATTTGAAAATGGTCTTTGACATGTTTTTGAGTTATCGCGTATTTAGCGGCAGCTACACATAAAAACACAAAAACATAAAAACATTAAACATAAAAATACGCCTTTTAAAAGCTCTAAAAATCCATAAATTCCCAATAAATTCCAGACAACACGTCATACCCAGCTCTCCCATGATCCCTTGGGGTCCTTCTGCCTGATTGGCTCCAGCCGCTGGTACAGAATCTGGCAGGCGCTCTGAGTCAAACACAGTTGGATCATCATTATTGTCAGGAGGTTTGGGTTCTCCGATCCAACATGAACTGCAGCAGCGGGACCGCACCTTGACCGCCATGCCGTTGCCATCGGTACCGAAGGAGGCGGCGGTGGGGGGGGCGTTAGGAACGGATTTGGTGCTGGTTTCACTGATGTAGATCTTAGAGGAGGGGATGTGGAGCTCCCTACTGGCCACCTAGAAGAAAGACGAGCAGAGCTGAAAGGACCCAGATGGTAATATTCTGTAAGTAAGAGGGAGGTTCGATCGATTCTGGGGAATGACCTCTAACCCCTCCACAAGGTCGTGACAGGTTAGAGACGTAGCAAATCCTCCTGGACTTTGACTGAAACCAAACCTTTGGTGGACTCTGAGGTCTTTTTGGGACCTTTTGGAATATCTAATAACGCCAGAGCTTCGGCATCATCACAGATGGCGAGATGTTCTGAGATCTCCTGATGCTCCATCTTAGCCTCGACCCTCAAAAGGTCTCCAGCATCCAGGTCACCTGACCCGACGGACACTTAAACTATCCCACAGGAGACGGAGGAAAAGAAGGAAGGGAAAAAACGTGGAGACAAATCCCTCAGACCACAGATTGTACCTGTTGCATTTTAGTGTGCAGTCCCTGACCCATCTCCGTCCCGCCATGAGTCACCAGAACAGAACCGTCTTTGTAGATGTGGACCAGAGCTGCAGCCTGTCACGCACAAAAACATCAAATGAAAATATCAGTTTTGTGACTTCGTCCTCTTTCCATCCTACCCCCGCAGAAGAATAACCGTCGAAGGCAAACGACCTTTGAACCCGATGAGAACACGGACCTGATTGAAGTAGTGTTCCAGAAAGGCAATCCCGTATTTGATGGGGATGATGGACATGCCCCTCTTCTTCCAGCGGTTCTGCTGGTTGAACCGGTCCGTGGCGGCGCGGCGGGCGCCGAAGTCAGCCTTGACCTTACATTCCTCCCAGCAGCGCAGAAGGTTCTGTGGGTTGAACTCAAACTTGTAGTGGGTGACGGACGGCCCCCTGTACATGTTGATCTCCCGGATCTGATGAAGAGCGAGTGAACCGGTTAGACCGGGTTCTTAATAGCTGCATGTTGTCCCCTAGTGTATACGATGTGTCTGACCTGGTCAGCAGGACGTCCCAGTATCAAGGCCACGTCCTGAAGCATGCTCTCCACGACCAGGAGGGACTGCGGCACGCCGAAGCCCCTGAAGGCGGTGTTGGAGGGCAGGTGGGTCCTGCAAGCTGCAGCACAGCCCCTCAGGTTGGAGATCCTGTAGGCGTTGTCTATGTGAAGGACAATCTTCTCAATCACCTGCAAGAAGTTTGAAACCTTTTACCTTCTCTGTTCAGAAGACGCCAACCACTTAAAAACCCCTCAAACACATTTTGAGTCCCTGTTTCTTACTGTAAAATGTAAATTGACCCAGTGGCAGCGTGTTTATGCTAAAGGGTAAGGGGCCGAGGACGGAGCCCTGGATGACACCACGGGATAACCAGGACTAGTGAGAAAGACCCATTTGATAAGGAGGATCTTATTTTTGACAGATTAAAACACGCGAGGATTTAATAAACAGAATTATGTAACATAGAAGAAATTTAAAAAAAAACTAATAAAGACGATTTTATTAAACTAATCTAATTAATGAATGGACTTTTTTTCTATTGGACACAACATTTCCTCAAAAAAACTTTTCTATAAGTCTGATTTTTTTCGGACTTTTTAAGTCAGTTGTTATTCTAACGGTAAATTAAGAATCTATCTATGATATTAGATTAATAAATGTCTCAGAGAAACAAATAAAAAAGAATAAATTTTGCCCACATAGTCCTTCTCTGTGGACATTAAAGGGTCAAAAACAAACAGTCGCCGTCTCCCACCTCCATGGATTCATCGATGGTGTTGCCCCCGTTGGCAAAGTACTGGATATCTGCCGCCATGATCCGTCCATCATTCATGAAACCCACCTGAAACAGAACCACAGTGTAAATGCAGCCTCACTTCCACCAGAGAGAGATATAGTGTCTGCCCAGATAAAGACCCGGAGGACACTAAAGGACATTTGTCCTCTTTTGTCCTTCTTCTCATCCTCCAAACATTCATGGAACCTGGTGAATCCCCCGGACCTCCTGCAGAGGTTGATGTTCTGGAAGAGAAAGCCCGAGTGTGTTTTTTGTACTTTGTATTTTCCCAGGACAGGGTGACGTCCTCCTGTGATCAACATGTCCTCGCCTCGTTCCAGGACGCAGCGCACGGCCCGACCCGTCCTGAGCAGAGAATTTTTTGAAAGAATGAAAAGAAAAATGAGTGGAAGCTTTTCTTCGTCGGGTTCAGTTCTGCACCTGGTCCAAAGCAGCTCATTTAGTTCTCTGCGGCGCAGAAACTCCTCCTGCTTCGCTCGTCAGAACCAGTTTGGGACCAACATGAGTCACAGCGGGGTTTTATAACATGAATTAACCCTGAGGGAGTCCATTCATGGGCAGAACCGTAAAAGTCCAGTAGGTGTCACTATCATGCTGTGGTCCCGTAATACTGGCTGGAATCATGCTTCTGGTGTTGCCGGGTCAGGGGTGTCAAAGTCAGTCACAGAGAGGGACATGAGCAAAACCCGAGTCCAGATCGAGGGCAGAACAGAACTCAAACGGGCCAATTTTATTCTTATTTTAATGACACATTTCATAGAATTCTGAACAAACCAAGGGAACAGAAAATAGTCCAAATTATAGATTAAATTCAAACTAGATCAGCATAACTCATTTTTAAGTCAGCAGAGTTTCACAGAATCATCTCCAAAAAAAATTATCAGTAAAAGCCAGAAAAACTATATTTTGTATATAAATAATATGTAAAATCAGTCGTTTTTTTGTTAACTATATCAACAAAAAGGAGCTTTAAATGACTCTGGGTAAATGTCTGGGCTGATTTAGCGGATTCTTTCTTCTTATTCCAGTAAAAGTCGACTGTTACTCCTCGTATCTGTTCCTGCAGCCAGGAGCAGCTGCTCCTCAGGAAACAGTCAGGTGTATGGACAGACTAAAGGTGTATTTCACATTAAGTGTGAACAACTTCACGTGTTTTCTTGTTTTTAACGCAGCAGCACCAGTTTATTAAAGCTGCGTTCTTTTTACTAAACCGCGTTAAGACGTTTGTTATTATTGTTTTAACTGTTTTTCTTCATCTAAATTTCCTCCAGGGCTTCGGATCAGCCTGAAGTTTGTCAGAGTGACCGGATAAACGTAAACAGTGGCCATGACTCAGAAATGTCTCCGGACACATCGCCACGGAGAACAGGTTTCTTAAAGACTTGACCCTGGACCAGAGAAAAACTCTTTCTGAACCCGTTTCTTGTTTTGTGGCTTACTTCAACGCAGCCAGAGAAGTGATCCCGGCCATCAACCCCGTTTTAAAGGTCTTCCCACCGAAACCGCCTCCCAACCTTTTGACGTGACAGGTGACTCTGTTGGCTGGGATTCCCAACGTCTCCGCAATCACTTCCTGGAAAACACAAAGAGTCCACATCTATCCGTCCATCTATCCATCCATCCATCCATCCATCTATCCATAAATCCATCCGTCCAACTATCCGTCCATCATTCTATCCATAATTCTATCCAACTCTAATCCAAATTAAGTCCCTATTTCTCTATCAGACGCTCCATCTCCATTCATTTCCCATCCATTCCTCTCCCATCTCTCCCTCTACTCATCTCCCTCCCTCTCCATCACCAGAGCTCTCTCTTCATCCACCCCAAATTCCCTGTTTCTCTATCAGTCCATTCATATCTATTCTCACCCTTCCACATCCATCCATTCCTCTCTCCATCCTCCCATTTCTCTCTCCATCCATTCCTCTCTCCATCCTCCCATTCCTCTCTCCATCCTCCCATTTCGCTCTCTCATCAACCCTCTCTCTCTCTCAGTCGGCGAAATGTCGGCGTACCTGAGCTATAGACGGCGCCTGGGTGGAGATGTAAACGTTCAACTCCGTCTCCTCACCCACAGGAACCACCAGCATACTCTGGGTCTCCATGTAGAAGTGGTTCTGGCCGCCCAGGTGAACCTCTCCTGAGGAAGACATGCCATTACTTTTTATTCAAAATGGATTGGATGCCACCAATTTTTGATATCCAAGCAGAGGCGGACCCTCATAAAGCTGGTCGACGGTTTTAAAGGCTTCAGTCACGTTTCCTCTCTCAATCAGCTTCCGAGGCTCGAAGAAGGACGACCTCGCAACGGCGTCCTGTCACAGAGAGGAACAAGAACTACACTCCAAACTGCTGCTGTTCATATCACATGACTTTATATTACGTTCTAAATGACCCAGAGACCATCAGAATAAAATGTGAATAAAATGATTTGATGTTTTTTTTGACCTCGATGGTAAAAACCGGATCAGGCAGATCTTCGTAGCGGACCTTCACAGCTGCCGCTCCTCGTTTGGCGTGCGCCCTTGTGTCGGCGACCACCGCACATAACATCTGACCGACACAAAACACCTGCAGGGATAAACAGTGACACCGTAGAGGTGAAACGAGGGTGGAGCTTTTCACCAGCGCCACCTGACCTCTGACCCTGTTTGTAAGTCAGCTTTGAAATCAATCACAAAAGACTCACTCACAGAAGAACCTCGGTTCTGCTCATCGAGTGTTTTAAGCTAAGCCTCGCATGAATTAAGAACTATACACATATTGTATAATCAGTGTTTTTTTAAATTCTAGCTTTGTTTACAGTGAAGACAAAGGTCTGTCCAGAAGAACAGAGAGACATATTTTGAAATGCATGAACCTAAACCCAGAATGAAAACCCACTCAGACTCTACCTCGCTCTCAGCCAGCACCTCTTCACCGTAACCATTCTTCACAAAAACTCTCTTCCCAGGAATGTCTTTGGCTGTGATGACATCAACGACCCCCGGGAGCTTCAGAGCCTCGCTCAGGTCCATCCCTCTGTTGGACCGACAGCACGAACAGAATCTCATCAGATTTTCATCAGGGTGTCAGAGATCTTCGGAGGAGACAAATTGTTCACATTCTCCTCACGTGATCTTGGCATGAGCCCGAGAGCTGGTGACCAGAGCCAGGAAGAGCTCGCCGTCCGTCTTTGGGATGTCGTCGCAGTACATCGCCTCACCTGTGGCCTGGATGATCGCGGAGCGATGCATGATGGGACGCCCCACTGGGTCCTCGTCGCTCTGGTCTTTTGAAACTTGCTACCGAAGAAGAAGCAGCGGTCAGGTTTATTTCCTGTAATAGTAGACGTTTAAAGTGTTTTGTCAAACTGTGAAATTGCCTTTAAATGATTTTCCCACCTGGAAGCCCTGAAGGCTGGGCTGGATCTCTCTGGGTAAAGGCTGGATCATGTGTGGCAGATCATCTGTGATCAGGTTCTGGAAAAAGAAAGTCTTTGTGAGGTTCTTTTATAAACACGATCACCGTCTACCATGTGAGATTTTATTCAGGGCCCCATCCTACTTTTTCTTTGAGCTTCTGCAGAACCTCCAGGTTGAATTTGAAGAGGAAGCTGAGAGTCAAAGAGCGACGAAACTCCACCTTCCCTCCGGGAGCCGACGGCGGGAGGTCCAACTCATCCAGGAGGATGTCGTACGCCTGGCTGAGGGTCTCGTCGTCCCAGGACCTGAAACAGAAAATGTTTTGACGGTGAAGTCAACCAGACGAACAAACAAACAAGGGGATTCTACCACCTGGTCCTAATCCGAACTGAACCACCTTTGGACAACTGGTAGAGGTAGCTTGTTAAAAATGAGACGACGGAGGAAAGAAAAGGAAAGGGATAAAACAAAATGGTTTAAAGGAAGGATGTAAAGAAGGAAAGAGGTGGAAGAAGGAAATGAAAAAAACCCAATGAAAACACTTAAATATGAAATAAACTGTGACCGACCTCGTGACGATAGCTGCACAGGTTTTCGCGGCGCTAACGGTAGTCGGACCAATTCCCCCGTAGTAAATGCTGACATCCTGAACCACTCTGGACCCGCCTGAGAAAAACACCCTCATCCCCGTTGTCACTGTGGGGAAGGAGCCCTCCTTCCTCGGAGCCTGACGGAAAGCCCGGACAAACTCCCCCTGCAGGACAGACGGCGGTGTAGCAACAGACAGGCTTGGCCAGTAATTTGAAGAAACATAATTGTTACCTCTCTGGAGAAGGGAAGGAACGCAGAAACAACAATCTCCTCTGGCCCCAGGATGGTTTTTCCAAAACTAACAAAGAATTCCTGATTCAGAGGAACCTCTCGTCTTCCTCCTGGTGGTTCGTCAGAACAAAGGTGAATCAAACATGGACGACGTGAATCTTTATTCCCAATAGTTCTCCTCTTAGGAACTAAAAGTTCCTATACTTACCGCTAGAAATGACGCTCACTCTGCAGTTCCCAGCAGCCAAAACAGGATTCAGGTCAGAGTTGGGGTACGCACTCATGATGCTGCCCCCTAGAGACTAAATACACAAAAACATTCACAATAAGATTCCTTTAGATTCAAAGTAATGTGGAAAGATAATTTATCCTTGATCTCAAACAAGAGCAGAGGAGAAAGAAACGTGAACCAGTTCTTATACTGAAGACTATTTACAGCAACGTTACGGATCTGCTGGTTTCCCAGGTTCCCCAGCTGCTGGATCAGCACTTTGAACAGTTCCGTCTTCTCTTCAGGAAACTGAGGAAGCATCTTTTGCAGAAGAGACCGAACCTCGGACAGACTGCAGCCGGCTCCGACCCAAACACCTGCAGAGAAGTCTGAATGTTAACCAACGGCGGTACCAGACAAGAAATAATGTCTGTGGAGAACCTCTGGAACCTTCTGACGACTTAACAACGTGGGGCTATTTTAGAAGTAGACGGGGAGATGACCCACCCTGTGGCGTCTGAGTGACCTCAAACAGCTCCGTGACTCTGGTTGGAGATATTATCAGAGGATGCAGGACACCTTTGAACTTCATGTCTGGACCTTCAACACAAAAGCAGAGACATCAGGTTTGAATTCACCAGAGACGCTTTGGCTTCCTTATCCTTCACAGAACTTCATCTACGGAACTTCTTATGATTTTTGGCATAGTGTGTTACTCCTAGTCAGATATAAGATAACCCTTAACCCTTTAAAACTTGTATTTTTCGTGTTTACTCGGGTTAACTTTGTGTTATGTTGAGTTTGGTTTCATGTAGTTTTTGACAGACAATCGATCAGAAGAAACACAAAACAGAAAGAAGGAGTCAAAGACGCTTTTGTCAATTCTTCATTTTGGGACTCCTTGTAGAGAAACTCCCTCACTGCTCACCTATGTTGGTGTTTCCCACCACCAGTGGAGCTGTAGGGTTACTGGTCTTCAGCTGGACCAGCTCCTCCAGGGAGGCAGGAGACACCCAGCTCACCCTCTCCCCACAGAAGGTGAGACTCTGTGGGTTGGAGGTCTCTGCCATCAGCTGAGGACGGAGAAACAACTTTGGTTCAATCTCAGTTACTGAAGAGGTGGAGTGAGTAAAATGAGTATTTTTGTCTAACGTACGATGAGTTCAGGAGGGAAGATCAGCTCCTGGGTCGGGTCCACAGGAAGAAACCGATCTTGGTCAAAGAACTAGATGGAGGAAGAACAAATGTTGGAATGGGGATTCCTCTTGAGGGCAGCAGCGAGAGACGTGAAGGGAAATAAAAGGAGAAACCTCACCTCAAAATGTTTGAGCGGTTCGTTTGGTGACAAGAGAAGGTAAGTAAAGAAAAAGGTCAACGTCAGAGGGCAACCAAAAGAACTTCATGGCCCAATTCTTACTATTATTCGTGCTTTTGGAAAGTACTATTCGTACTTTTGGGGATTTACAGCAAAAGAAAAAAAAATGGCGTCTTCAAAATCTGAAGAAGGGACTAGTTTATAAAAATACAACAGCTCCTTCAACATGATCCAGAGCTTTGTCTTAAAAGTATTCCACTACACGTAAGTATACTACGTTATGTTATTATGTAGTGCATGAATGTTAGCAGGGTATTCAAATCCGTACAGAAAGACCGGCATAGGTGGATTAGAACCCGGTACCTTCTTGTTGTGAGGCAAGAGCGCTAACAACTACGCAACCGTGCCGCCAGAAGAATAGCTAGAATCGAATAATAAAATAAGAGCAGCGATAGAAAGTCGTCACAGATAAAAAAAAAAAAGAATAACCGAACCAAAAAAGCAGAAAATCCCGTAGTACTCACATGTTTTGGTTCATCAGGGCCGTCGTCTCCGTTGACACAGCAGCTTCCAGCTCCATTGGTCTGGCAGCAGTTGACCTCCTGCAAGAGAAACCAATCAATGATCCACTGCCTGGATGCGGTCCAGAATCAAAGGAACAACATGATCGGTGGCTCCTGGATGAGAACTCTGCAGGTCACCTTTGGGTGCAGGAAAGGTGTGACAAGGCATAATGCCCAGAACTTCTGGCAACTCAGTGATCAGTGAAAAGGACAGTTGGCATCAAAGGAAGCCAAAAGCCACTGGATAGACATGAAAGGCTGCAGGTCCATCCAGGACATTAATTACCCGACCCATTAGTCAGTCAAAGAGCCACCATACCCGGAATCAAGAGTCCATACAAAGGAAACCCGAGGGGCTTCAGAGGGGAGGAACGGAAGATGGGTCACGCAGTAAGGAGAGGAAGACCCCCCAGAGATGTGGATCCGACAGCTTGGTCAAAAACTGATGGACCCAATGTTTCAGAGGGCATAGAGGTTTTGGTAAAGTGTGGACGATGTCCCTCCGACGCTAAGAAACATCTAGAAGGGTGTGAGGAGGAATAAGCTCAAATAACCAAAGGCAGGGTGGCCCGGGTGATAACTGCAGGGACCCACCGGGAGAAGTTCTAGGACCCTGACCCAGGTTCAGTGTGCAGCAATGCCCAGCATGAAATAAGACCAGCCAGTATATTTACAGACAAAAACCATGTTATCGGTAAAAAACGGTCAAATGAAAGAAAACAACTGAAACGCACATCCGTGAAAGTCAAAGCGAGGACAGTTAATCACCTGTCTGACAGCTGAGCCTCGTACCTGACAGAAGGTCCTGAAGGCGTCCACGATGGGCCGATATCCAGTACAGCGGCACAGATTACCTGCAAGGCCCCGACACACGTGACGAATAAATGATTATGACCACCAGAAAACAAGGTTGTACACATTTACACAACATCAAACCTTCTAGATGACTGAGTTATCGGAATTATAACCAACCAGCCAGCGCCTGTGTGATGTCATCCATGCTGGGCTGAGGCTTGTTCCTCAGGAGCGCGTACATGGACATCACCATCCCCGGAGTGCAGAAGCCACACTGGGAGCCGTGAGATTTCGCTAATCGCTCCTGCAAACACAGCGGCCGGTTGAAATGGCTTTGAGATCAAAGGTAGACGTTTGGGTCCATGAGTTCTGAACTGGCCTATGGAGCTCCGGCTCTACGAGACCCAGCTGATGGAGTTGACCGGGTTTGTCACATAAGGTTCCTTGAAAGTGGAAATCCGAAGCAGCTGGTTTTCTGTATGGACTTTGGAACAAGTGTGAACAGAGATCGGGTTGTTTTGGGTTTCAAAGGGATTTCCAGAACCCGGATTAAACGAGGATCAATGCAAACGTGTCTGAAGAGACTTCATGCGGTGACACAAAGTGGAGACAAGAGAAATAAGCTGTCGATCCCGCGGGCAAGCCCCCCAATCCCCTGGGTTTTACAAGAAATCCCCCTGATTGAACTCACCAATGAAATGTGTATGTCGGAAAAACAGTGTTTTTCATAAAAAACTCCCCCTAGTCAGTAAAATATGAAGTATTAAAGTAAAACACAACGTTTACAAAATACTTCTAGTGGCGATTCTTATAAACCAAACATGGACTAAATCGGACCAACGGTTGAGAAATTCTGGCCAGAATAATTTGGTGATTAAGCTCCCCCTAGTGTCAGAAATATATAGTCCACCGTTGATAAAAATCAGTCCAGTTCTTCCTCGCACTGAGCTCTGTGTGGTTGAAAATATGAAAATGATTGATGCAATAGTTTTTGAGTTATCGCTTTAAGACGAAGGCTCTATGACGGCGACGATGACGAGTCCATAATATCTCCGACTATTTAGGGATATAAATAGTTTCTGAAGGGAAAAGTCCCACGGACGCCACTTCAGGTCCAAATAACTTTATTTCTTCATTAAATTAACGTTCATTCTGTAGATTCATTCGTTCATTCTTTTTTTTTAAACTAAGGGGGTGGAGCCTAACCCAGCTGACACTGGGAGTAGTTGCCAGTTCATCACACAAACAGAAACCCATTCACGCTCACACCTACACACAAACACAGACATGCAAAACATGCAAACCTCCGCTGAAAAGCTCCAAGTGGATTAGAACCCGACGGTTCTGGTAAATATTTAAGAACTTTTTGTATTCAATCATTCATTCTCAGAATGTCCATCTTCTGCACACATGACATTTATTCATTAACCGGGTTCCAGCGCCGATTTAACTGAAGACAGGATGTTCTCACAGGACTGCGTCTCAGCGGAACTGACCTGAACCGAGTGGATCCGGGTCTTGGAGCTGCCGATGGCTTCCACCGTGGTGACGGCGGCGCCGTGAAGCTGGCAGAGCGGCAGGAGGCAGGCGTTGGCGGAGTAATGTCTGATGTTGTGGTGAAGGTAGAGGAGAGAGGCTCTGGAGAACTTAACAGACTGAAGGCAGAACCATAAGTCCAGAGAGGTCGGTCAGGTTCTGATCCGTTCAGAGATGTACAAACATATGATCCCAATAGAGGAGCTTACATTCAAGATTTATTCGCTAGATTGGTCACTGACTACTGGTTCTGTTTTATGCCTCGTATCAGAACTGTCAGATAACACACACACACACACACACACACACACGCACACACACACACACACACACACACACACACACACACACACACACACACACACACACAAAAACACACACACACACACACACACACACACCGGGCCAAATAAGAACGTAAGAAATATTTAGACTGGTAGAGGCTGGTAGGTCAAAGGTCATCTTTGCATCGTCTGCCTGATCGGGTTCATCTCAAAGGATACATGATGGTTTTGGTAGCAGGTTGGTAGCGTGACACCATGACGGTACACGCCCCGCAGCCTCCGCCACCACAGCCATACTTGGTTCCGGTTAACCTCACTGATGATGCGGTCAAGGAAACAAACAAACAACTAAACAACAACAAACAGCGTTTATGGCGGTGGGGTCAGGATACGCGTCTCTCTGAGGAAGGGCAGCAGCGTGGTTTCAGGGTCCGCTAGGTTCTCCGTTACCTGATGATAGGAAAGTACAACAGGTGTCACGTATGTCAAAGCCGTACTCTAAAAGTCTGCTGAGGCTGAAGTCCAGGTTCTTCACGGACGCCACCAGATGGACCCCCCGTCACAGGCCCACTCCCTCAGAAGAAAGTCTGCTGGGACCATTACTGTGTTTGGATTTCATGATATAAATACCCCTTTTCCTCCAAAAAGAACCTGGTGCTAGTGCCTGTGCTTAGTTGGTTCAACATGGCACCTCCTAAGAACCTATTTGCTATTCCACTAGGAAGGAGCCTGATGCTAAGTCAGGCTCTGGCTCCAAAGTAGCCCTGGAACAAACTCGGTGGAAAAGTGATGAATGTGTAATAATAGTGTTTGCTCAAGGTTTGTTTGCTTTTCAATTTACCAACAAGCAGCTTCATAATAAATTATTTAAATCTTAATAAACGGGTTTTGGCCTGCCGATCGGCTCCTTCACATTAAACTCATATAATGAATATGTGAACAATCACACACTTTGTTGAGTTGGAGAAACGACATTTTAAGTCGCGCTGCAAACAAAGACATGCACACTACATTAAGAAAACCATCTGCAAAAGCCACAACACAACACATTAAGAAAAAACGTCTGCAAAAGCCGCAACACAACAGAAGCTTTTAAGGAGAACACTTAAAAGTGATGCAACCCTGACAAACTTTTTTATGGCTTCATTTAGTGAATAAAACAGTTACAATTCATAAACGTGTCACAAACGTGTCATGAGTTTCTGAATAGCTGTGGTAGCTTCGCTTAACTTCTGGGTCGTGCGGTCATGTGACTTTGAATAAAGCTTTAATCAGCGTCATGAAAACATTAAATTGATGTTTGCAGTTCGTTTGTCGCCGTCGGCCAAAGTACAAAATACATACAAAACGTTTTTCTTTCCACATTAGTGAAAAGACAGGCAGAGGGAACTTTTGTCCTTTGGATCAATATGTTTTTTTTGATTTTACAGTGAATTAAGAGTGTGATCTTTCATTTTCTCCAGTGAGACACGAACCTCCTCCATACCGGCGACAGAGACAGATGCATAAGGAGTCCCTGTAACATAGTCTGAACACTAAGCGGTGAAAGAAACATTAACAGGAATGTTTCCACAGACGGAAAGATTTTTTACTACCTCTACTTACAGCCTTTCATCGTCATCATCATCCATCCTGTTTTAGATCTCAAAGAAGTAAGGAGATATCTTTCATCGCGTTTGAAATAAAAGGAGCGTGTATTTTATCTCAATAAAAATGAGAGAATTTATTCTACATTCTGAAAAGAATTGCTTTTTATTTTCCAGTCCATGATTAACCGCCAGATAAAATCGTAAAATTCATCACTAAAGTTGATGTATTTACTCACATTCTCTGAGAAGACATTAAATACATACATTCTATTATATTAGTTCTATGTTACTAGATGCTATCATATATCAGAAAGAGTTCAGAATGTAACTTCTTAAGAAAATCACTTATAAAATGACTTTAATGGTTTTTGCCTTACAACAGGTACAAGGTGTAACACAAGTAATAATAATAATAATACATTTAATTTATAATGCACTTTACATTTGGATCAAATCTCAAAGTGCTACAAGGCAAAAGCAGATAAAAGCATCAATAAAAAATAAATAAATAAATAATAATAATAACTATACAAAAAGTTATACAAGTTATTTATTTAAGGCCGGTTCGGCTCCTTTCTTTTGTATTACCTTCATTATCTATGCTAAATGTCAAAAAGCACAACCGCCACGTTGGTGCAGGTTTATTCTAAATACTGAAGACAAACATTTGAGGAATAAAACGTTGCAACCAGCCAGAAACTAAAGGAAGCGTCAATAAAACGTATTATTTTATTTTGTTTCTTTCATATCAAACGTACCTTTTCGCCGTTAATAAAGAAGCACAAACAATCTCCTCCTTTAGACATCTTTCGACACTTGCAGACGCCCGAAGTTTGGTCAGGTAATAATGGGGGAAAGAACTACTTCCGCCTGTGACACTTTCAAAATAATAAACCCAGTAACAATAAGAGCCGCCGATGTCGGCTAAAGCGTTAGGAATTGTTTGAGGAGAAACTTCGTAAGAAGGTTACACATTTTTCATTGACAGGGAAG
The DNA here is from genome assembly GCA_037951165.1 of Lophius americanus. Taxonomy (NCBI): domain Eukaryota; kingdom Metazoa; phylum Chordata; class Actinopteri; order Lophiiformes; family Lophiidae; genus Lophius; species Lophius americanus. Next base: position 342,269 of record JBBDHG010000186.1, read on the forward strand.
CACAAAAAGTCTAATGAATAAGAATTTCACGACTTTCTGAAGCAAGATATGAAGAGAAACGACTGGAAAAAACGACTTCCGTCTGTCGGGACTTTCAAAATAAGAAACCTAGTCTATACAATAAACTTTTAACCAGATGTGGTAAGTAGATTACTTAAGTACAAATTTAAAGTACTTCTCCTTTACTTGATTATTTCAGATTCGTGTTACTTTACAAATGTTAGTTACTTTTCAGATTACAGTTTTCCATGTCTTTCCTGTCCAGTGAAAACAGCTGATCTTGTTTATTTTTGAGCGTTTGCGATGAATTTGAGGATTACGTGTTTCTTTGTGGATACATTATCCTACTTCTTAACATAAATAAACTATTTAAAAACATCCAGGAGGATCATCATCGGCATCTGAAAAGAAACTAGGTTGATCACATGATGAGTGACGTAAAGACAGAGACGCTATAAACAGAATGTGAGGAGTTTATGGATTCATTTATTAATCTAAGCGCGTTTTGCAGATAAAACTGACATACATTTACTAAAGTAAGATTTTGATACTACATATACTCTTTCCTTCAATGATAATTAGTTTTATTTTTTTACTAAATTAAAAAAAATCAGGAAACTATTGAGGAGCATTAAGCCCAACACTGCAAAACAAAATAAATAAAAATGATGATGTCACAGGAATGACGTCTTTATTTTATTTATGTCGTTATAATACTTTATTATATCAATATTAAGACTTTGTTCTTCTGTAATCACGACTTTATTCTCGTATAATTTCGACTTTAATCTCGTAGGAAGCATTTTGCTGAAATTCAAAGAAGATGATTCATTTTAAGTTTAAGAGCAAAATAGTTTTATCCAACTGCATTAAGTTAAAAAATAACAATAAGCTGGAGGGGATTTAATCAGACACACTTTTCACGAAGAACCAACTAGTCATTCATTTATTGATTGATTAACGATCCGTAAACGTTTATCCTGTTTAGGGTTCCGGGGGCTGGAGCCTATCCCAGCTGACATTGAGAAAAAGGGCGGGGTACATCCTGAACGAATCCCCAATATATTAGATGTTTAAAATATGAAAAATTCATTAAAAAAATACTTTCTAACTAGTACTTCTAGTACATTTACTCATCATCTGATTTTAAGTTGGATTTTATTCTAGTAACTCTACATTTATGTTTTAATTTATTGTTTACGGTGCTATAATATCATCGATTTTATATCATTTCTTTAACTTTTCACGTGGACATTTTTTTTTCTCCTCTGCTTTTATTTTAAGGTAAACCTGTTTACTTCCTGTCCAGCACCAGCTCCTCTCAGCCCATGTGACAGTAGTAAATAAAACTGAGCAGAGGAACCTGAACCATGATAACAAAGGCTAAAGAAAACAATAAATGTACAAAGCTGCAAAAGTATTTTTGTCCAAAATGTTACAAAAATAAGAAATGAGGAAAATTCTAATATAAACAAATGTACACATTTTAAGTGTAGCCACTAAGTTCACATCAGGCTCTTCTGCGAGATCAACTGGAGGTTTAATCAGGAAAAACTCTTCAGGGATCAAACTAAACACAAATCAAACTCCCGTTTAATCCCAAAAATACTTTCTTTATTTCCATTTTGGCGTGTTATACATTGTTTGGTCTCGCTGTATCTTGGATCTGAAGTTTGAACAGTCATGCAATGATTGAATGACTGAGTGTTGCAGAAGAAGATGCCACGTTCACGTCGCAGAAACATCAAGACTGCTCCCCCGGTGGTTGTTACTGGTATGACATCGCATTTCAAGATATTATAAGATGATAAGTTTACACAACAAACTCGTAACCAGGGGAAACATGCTGCAGTTCATCCATCGTGGTTGTTTTAGAGCTGAATTTTCCTGCTCAGACTTGAACGCGGCATTGGTCCATGTGAGACATTCAACAGTCCTGCGGTTTAAGACGTTATTATCAACTTTTCCCACAAGTCGTTCATCGAGACGGCGGAAAAACTGAATATTAATGGGTTCCAACAAAAATCCCAGCATGTCTGCAGGAAAATCATTCATGATTAAACATCAACTAGATGAAAGGTTTCATATCGGAGCAGCTTAACGGGTTCCAGCCCGTCTCTTTGTTCGACTACATCATCGCTACAGGAAGACGTTTTCCGGCGGGGAAGAAACCACTTGAGATGCTAGCACAACGCCATCAACGCCATCAACGCCATGGCGACATCCTTCGTTATTGTCGCCGTCCGTTCGTTTTAGCTCAAGAACACATCAGCATCTTCAAAATAATCCAGATCTGCTGCTGCAGAGTTTTTCAGTTTAAAGGGAAAAATTCACTCCTGTTTTAGATTAAAATAAATAAAATAGTCACATTGTTGTAATTGGAGATAAGATCAAACAGCAGCCGACACACCCAATGACTCAGGTGTCAAAACGGACATTTCCACCTGCTCTTCTCGTCTTCGGCGGAGATTCCTGCTGTTCAGCCGCGAGAAGGTTTCACTGTCACATTAAAACCCCAAAAATGTGAGATTATCATCATTAATATTTATATAATCCAATCTTTCTCTGGGTATGTGCACTAAAAAAAATGAAAGGCATTCAAGTATTTTAATTATATATGAAATTTCCGACTTATTCCATCACGTAGGATCAATCGCCTGATGCAGTTTGTTTCTATCGTGTTGATCCGATGTAAATAAGGTAAATTACTCTAACTGTATTAATTACTCAATATACTTTTTATCAGTTTCATTTTTTTTTTTGATCTAAATTCACATTTAACATGTTATTTTAGACTGTATCTGTTATTTTAAGACTGTATCTGTTATTTTAGACTGTATCTATTATTTTAAGACTGTATCTGTTATTTTAGACTGTATCTGTTATTTTAGACTGTATCTGTTATTTTAGACTGTATCTGTTATTTTAGACTGTGCCTGTTATTTTAGACTGTATCTGTTATTTTAGACTGTGCCTGTTATTTAAGACTGTATCTGTTATTTTAGACTGTATCTGTTATTTTAGACTGTATCTGTTATTTTAGACTGTATCTGTTATTTTAGACTGTGTCTGTTATTTTAGACTGTATCTATTATTTTAAGACTGTATCTGTTATTTTAGACTGTATCTGTTACTTTAGACTGTATCTGTTATTTTAGACTGTATCTGTTATTTTAGACTGTATCTGTTATTTTAGACTGTATCTGTTATTTTAAGACTGTATCTGTTATTTTAGACTGTATCTATTATTTTAAGACTGTATCTGTTATTTTAGACTGTATCTGTTATTTTAGACTGTATCTGTTATTTTAGACTGTATCTGTCTGTTATTTTAGACTGTATCTGCTATTTTAGACTGTATCTGTTATTTTAGACTGTATCTGTTATTTAAGACTGTATCTGTTATTTTAGACTGTGTTCTGTTTTAAGACTGGGCATCTTCATTTTTTAGTTAACTACAGCAACTTAGTATTCTTTACGTGACTTAAACTCGTTTTTTTACGCTTCGTCGTATATTAAAGGTGCATTGTGTAAAATTCAGTGCCATCTAGTGGTGACGTTTATACTGCAGCTCAGCTCACCCCTCCCTATTGGTGGCCTTCAAGAGTCAAAGTGATGTTATATTTATTCAGATCATAAACTTTACGCACTGCACCTTTAATAAAATGGATTCATTGATAACTTATTTTCTCTCAACCTTGAGTTCGTCATTTGAAGACCCCCCCCCCCTCCCCCCCGCCACAATGCTGACCATTTCATTATGACCCCCTGACATTCATCTGCGTGACTTTAAAGTGACATTATTAGCATTCTAGCATATATATAAATATAAAATGAGACCATGATGTTTCTGTCCGTCTCTCAGCATCACGGCCTCTTCTTCTTCTGCTTCAGAGACTTCCTCCTCTTCACGATCATCTCGTACAGCTTGTCCATGCCCTCGTGCAGACCCTCACCGATGATGGCGCAGGCCGGCTGGACGTGGTACTGGGTGGAGGGGCTCAGCTCCGCCAGGGCCAGCTGCCTCTCGATCTCCCCGACATCCAGCGCCCTGGGGAGATCCTGCTTGTTGGCGATGACCAGCAGAGGGGTGCCGTGGTTCTCGGAGAACCTGGTGATCTTGTGCAGCTCGGTCCGGGCCTCCTCCAGCCTCTCCGCGTCCACAGAGTCCACTACGTAGACGATGCCGTCCGTGCAGCGGCTGTAGGGCTTCCACAGGGGCCGCAGCTTCTCCTGCCCCCCCACGTCCCAGAAGTGGCAGCTGATGCCCTTGGAGGCCCCCGCGCCCCCCAGTCGGATCTTCTCTGTGTTGAAGCCGATGGTCGGCACCGTGTTCACGAACTCGTTAAACCTCAGCCGGTACAGGACGGTGGTCTTCCCTGCAGAGTCCAGACCCAGCATGACTATGTGCAGGGACTGGAAGGGACCCAGACTGGAGAGACTGGTCCCCATGTCGCGGTCTGGATGAAGGATCAGTCGCGGGGATCCATAGCAGGCTGGTGATTCAAATCATGAGCTTTGCGCCTTCACCTGATGCGGACTGCGCACCACCTGGTTGCGCGGAGGCACCCAGAGGAGCAGCAGCATCCCTGGACTCAGTCCAGATCTCAGGCGTCCATAAAACCTCCACACGCGCACAGGCGCGTGGCTCCACACGCGCAAATTACGTGCGGCAGCATCATGTCTCGTGCGCGTGTAGTAACGCTAATACTGGTGTGACGTGTGGGAATATACGTGAAGCAAGAAGCGATTTGTGAAGCTGGAACAGTGACATACAGAATATCCGGTTCAGGCTTGAAAATAAAAGCTACAGTCATAAGGTAAGATTACACTGGATCTTATTTTGAAAGTATTTAATTCATGTTGCGTTTCCGCTGCGCAGTGACCTGCCGGAAGTCTGACACATGGTGGTGAAATGCTGGAAATACTTCTCCACATTTATTTAAAAAAAATATATTTATTTTTATCCTAATTATTTATTTTGCTATGTTTATTTTTAAACATGCTTATGTTTAATGTTTTAAACTTAATTTATTTCATTTAATTTATGCATCTAGGTCTCCACATGACTGTGAAAAGAATATTTGATTAATCTGGTTAGTCAGTGACGAACTTGTTATTACTACAAAATAAAAGTTCTTCAGAAGTGATTGATGAAATATTATAACAGATTTAAAAAAACAACATAATAATAATAATAATAATAATAATAATAATAATAATAAAATGTAACACCTCTGGTCTTGGTCTGGTTCGTGTTTTGTGGAGACATCCAGACGTTTCATTTGGCTCCAGATCTGGATGTGGAAGATTAAAACCTCTTTTTTGGAGGGGGCCAGTATGTATCGGGTCAAAGGTCGGCGGCAGAGACGGTAAGAGAGGTGACACCAGAACAGTTTCATTCTGCTGCAGGATCTTCACCACTAGATGGCAGCAGAAGAATTCAGAAGAAGATCCTCTGCAACCAGAAGAGACTATTATCCAACCCAGAGAGCAGAAGATGTTTAAGGATCTATTCTACAAATATAAAATATATTTATGGGAGAGTAGTGAGCATCAAATTCTAAAAATAGAATGATGATTCCTTCTGTTAACATAACGGGGAACATGTGAGGGAGAACATCTTCCTTCTAACCAACGAACCAACATCCTCTCAACGACCCTCTGAGCAGATCTTCAGGGACCTTCCTGAGACCAGGTTACTCCGCCGAAGATGATCAGAACCAGAACTCATTCAGATGGGTCTCCTCTTCTTAGCCATATCTCAAAGTTCTCTGGCGCTTTGGGGGAACTTTCCTCAACCTCTCGCCATCTTTGCCCGAATCTCAAATGTGGAACCTCCGACTTCTACCGAGGTTCTGTACTCTTTTAATTCACTGATTGTTTACTTTGATGTTTCTGTAATATAATGATGTCAGAGTCTTTGATCTAAAAACATCAGAGGAGAGAAATATTACTCACACATAGTAACAGATTACTCACACATAGTAACAGATTACTCACACATAGTAACAGATTACTCACACATTGTAACAGATTACTCTGACATAATAACAGATTACTCACACATAGTAATAGATTACTCACACATGGTAACAGATTACTCACACATAGTAACAGATTACTCACACATAGTAACAGATTACTCTGACATAGTAACAGATTACTCACACATTGTAACAGATTACTCTGACATAGTAACAGATTACTCACACATAGTAATAGATTACTCACACATGGTAACAGATTACTCAAACACAGTAACACATTACTCACACATAGTAACAGATTATTCACAAACAGTAACAGATTACTCACAAACAGTAACAGATTACTCACACATAGTAACAGATTACTCACAAACAGTAACAGATTATTCACAAACAGTAACAGATTACTAACAAACAGTAACAGATTACTCACACATAGTAATAGATTACTCACACATGGTAACAGATTACTCACACATAGTAACAGATTACTCACACATAGTATCAGATTACTCACACATAGTAATAGATTACTCACACATGGTAACAGATTACTCACACATAGTAACAGATTACTCACACATAGTAACAGATTACTCTGACATAGTAACAGATTACTCACACATTGTAACAGATTACTCTGACATAGTAACAGATTACTCACACATAGTAATAGATTACTCACACATGGTAACAGATTACTCAAACACAGTAACACATTACTCACACATAGTAACAGATTATTCACAAACAGTAACAGATTACTCACAAACAGTAACAGATTACTCACACATAGTAACAGATTACTCACACATTGTAAGAGATTACTCTGCCATAGTAACAGATTACTCACAAACAGTAACAGATTATTCACAAACAGTAACAGATTACTAACAAACAGTAACAGATTACTCACACACAGTAACAGATTATTCACAAACAGTAATAGATTACTCTGACATAGTAACAGATTACTCACAAACAGTAACAGATTACTCACACACATTAACATATTATTCACAAACAGTAACAGATTACTCACACATAGAAGCAGATACAATCTTATTGACTCTGTAAATATATTTAGGTCTTACCGGTCAGTGGAGACAAAGGTTTTGCAAACACACCTGATAGTTGTGGAGCTATTTTAAATTAATTTGGGGTAAATCACTCAGGCGAGTTTTCACTTAAATAAACAGTCATCAGAACAAGGTAATTAACATTAATTAACATTGTCACATGGCTTCTCCTCCCCGCGTAGTCTAATGAACCGGATCAGGCGTGAGACAGCAGCTGTATGGATTAAGAAGTATTAGTATTGAAGAAGTCCTTAAACACACACAGGTAACCACAAACGCTGAGTCATCACGTCTCTAATCGTCGCCATGACCTCCTCCTCTGCTGAGCATCCTAATGAGAGTTTGAGAGATCAATAAAACAAATAACAACAAGGCCAAGGACAGACACACACACACACACACACACACACACACACACACACACACACACACACACACACACACACACACACACACACACACACACACACACACACACACACACCTCTCATTCTCTCCCAATCAGGCTGATTCACCTGAAAGCCTCACATTTAACCCACTAGGAGGAGCTAGTGTTCCGAACAAAACTGCTTTTCAGCCATAAACCTCCTAATTAAATGTTTATTCGGACATTTAATCAAATTTAATTTGAGGAGTTCAATCAAGGGGATCGCTTGTACAACGCAGGGGATTGGGCACATTTGGGGATATTACCTTGCTGTCGGGGACGACAGCGTGGGACTTGTTATTTTTAGATATTACATCATTCTCTTTATAAACTCTTTTGTTTTGAGACCCTGTGTCATCACTAAGTCACTATTTTGAGAGACTAAATCATGATTTTGATACACAAAGTCCTTTTCCTGTTGAACATTTCTAGCAGAGACGTTTCCATCTTTCTTCTTTCCGCCACGGAGGTCGTGACAAACCGACCACGACTGCAGGTTTCACGAAGCTCCGCCCCCGCCAGACGTGACTGAAAGCAGATAGTGGCGATTCATTTTTAGTACTTTGAAGTCTCGTTCCACTCAGACCCTCCTGTGATGTTTCCACACATCCGCTGAACGCTTCAACAGAAGATGAAACAGATACCCAGCTTCTCATCCCGACGCCGGTTTTGTCTTCTCTCACGCCGGAACCAGTGAGGGGAAAAGCTGAATTCCTGTTTTCTTTTCACGCTTCTCTCACAGACGGGTTCTTTCATCGATGAGGTGAAAAACACCTGGAAGTCTGATTAACCCTTTCAGGTCCTGATCAGCTGCTTGTTTGGGTCCATTTTCAGTCTATTTCTTATATATGTGTATATATTAAATATATATACTGTTAAAAGGGTTAGGGTCCGAGGGCAGAGCCTTGGGGACACAGAGGAGGAGGCATTACCCTATTCCATAAGTACCTTTTTTTTATGTTTTTACATTTTACACATGTGACGACTTACTAAACAGATTTTTTTTTTCTTTTATCAATAATTGCCCAAAATGAAATATGCAAAGAAATGCGTTTTCCCTATTTCTCTTCTTTGTGAGAAGATGAAAGGGTGAAAGGCTGGAATAACGTTCCTTTCTGCGGCTGCAGACGGCGTGAGGTCACTGATCGCCGTATGTTTCAAACAGAGGAGAGTTTCACCGCCGTCGTCGCTGTGAGACGGAGACGGTTTCCAGGAGACCAGCAGGAACGCGGAGCGTCACTCATCAAGCAGCAGCGGATGACTGGATGAAGTGTTCTTTTGTCTGAGGGTGAATAATCCTCCGCTTTAATTGAACTCCGCTGCGGCCCGTGTGAGTGTTCGTCAGGAAGGACAGCACACAAAGCAGCGCATTCATGCGTGCATCAGCGTTGGTGCGTGACCTTCCGCTGCGTTTACACGGAACAGTCCGATGTTCCGTCTCTGTGCCGCCGTTTAAGGAGAGAGAATCACGGTCGGGACGCCATTAGCAAGTTGGTGGAAGTGGACAGAATTTATCAGCTGGATCTGTGAGGAGTTGCTTTCATTTACGTCTGCATCCATCAGACAGACCGCTGAGCCGCCAGCTGCTCTGCCAATCAGGAGGCAGGAAAAGGAAAACTGAAACTCATCTGAAGGTTTTTTCTTGTCTGCTTAAAAATTAGATCCAAAGAGTTTATTCGCCTTTTGACCACGTACAGCTGGTACATGTGGCAAAGGTGATTCCGGCGGTTCAGGTGGGATATATGATACATGTGCTAAAGGTGGCACAGGTGGTACATTTGAAAAAAGGTGGCACAGGTGGTACATTTGGAAGAAGGTGACACAGGTGGTACATTTGAAAAATGGTGGCACAGGTAGTAAATTTTGGAAAAAGGTGACACAGGTGGTACATTTGGAAGAAGGTGACACAGGTGGTACATGTGGCACAGGTGATTCAGGTGGGATATATGATACATGTGCTAAAGGTTGCACAGGTGGTAAATTTTGTAAAAAAAGGTGGCACAGGTGGTAAATTTTGGAAAAAAGGTGGCACAGGTGGTCCAGGTGTAAATGGAATATTTGTTGCAGAACATTGAGGGCCGAGAAGAAAAGAGAGACTGAGAAAGAAACATTCTTGTATTTTTCACACACTTACACAAAAGCCCACCTGACAAACTCTTCCTGAACATCAGAGATAAAACAGAGAACAAGACAAACAAACAAAAGTCATTCAGAGCAAAAACATGAAGTAAAATAAAATAAGAGTTTACTTTATCGACACTGTCGTCCACCAAACGAAGGATTTATCTCTGAATTGTTCTTTACAGTGAATTCCACTAATTCAAATCCTCAAATTGAGTTTGATTCATTAATAATGTCAAATATGACAAGAATCTGGGACTAAATCTGACCAACAGGGTTTTTCATAGAACGACTTCTCCTTAACGAGTAAAAACTAGTATAAGTATAAAAACAAGTATAAACTATTACATTAAAATATGACACATATGTTTAAAAGACAGATCTTCTGGAGTCGATTCATTTTCACCACATTTTGACCCAATCGGGCCGACAGTCGAGAAATTACGATCCGTAAAGCAACTGACTTCCACCAAATCAATCCAGTTCTTGCTTTCACTAAAATCAATGGGGGTATAAAATTTGAAAATGATCCTTTAAATATTTTGAGTCATGGCGTTAACATGAAGGTTCTCCGGCGGACGCCGATGACGAGTCCACAACAGCCCCGACTGTTTTCGGGGTTAAATTGGTACCAACCAGCTTGTGGTTATTACCCATGAGCCTCTTGGCTCCAACTGCTAACATGGTTCGAGTTTGTCTTCAACACTCAAACCTCATCGGTCTCCAAAGAAATGAAATGAAATAGAATGTTGATTGGCGATGACCCAACATCACGAAACCGCCAAAGGTGAACCTTTCAGAACCTGCAGCTGCTGATATGGACCTGCTGTTGGCGGGATATGGAACCTGCTGCCATGTTACCAATCCACGTTCACTCTGGGGCCCGACAGGAACATGATACCTGGTGAATCTGCTATGAGTGGGTGTCGGCACCAGCCCACCTGAGAACATTTCCCGTTCCCCATTTGGGCATCTTGGCCACAAGAGGAATAGAATGGGACGAGTTGACTGTCAGCTCGGTTCTGAGAAAAAACATTGAAGAACACAAAGAGAGAAGGTCGCGACCTTTTGAGCGTTTGATTATTTGAGCAGGACTGGCCGCGGTCACGCAGAGCTTCCCTCTGCACAACCTGTGGTTGGAAAAACAGACACAATAAAGATGAAGAGTAGGAACCGGATCCAAGATCCAAAATGAAACACCGTCACACCATCAGGGGCCGTTCTCCGTTTTATTGAAGCCTTGTGGACAGAACCACTAGAACAGATGTCAGCGGTGATAGATCACATAAGAACCTGCCAGTACACAGATGTTTAAACTCCTCTGGTTGATTCTGATCAGCCCATGTTGGGTCCACACACATACAAGAACCCGACCGCAGACACAGAACTTACCGAGAAGAAAACAAGAAAGAAAGAAAAAAATCACACGGCGAAAAACTTTTCATGGAAACCAAATGTAGAAGTTAACGATAAAAGCATCAGCGCTGGTTGATTAAATAAACGCTTTCATGTCAGACACAAAAGGCCCGTTTGAATGTACATTTAACAAAAACCCAGATCTTTTCTGAAACCTTTTACAGTTTAAAGTCCAGTTGCATTGATTAAAGCAGTAACAGCCGCTGAGGAGACACTTCATGTGTCTTTAAGTCCAAAATGAATCCTCCTTCAAAAGTTCCGGTACCAGGAGAGAATATTTAAAGTTCTCAGGCAGGTTGTAACAAAGGTTGTAGGTACCGTCATGATTCTGTGCGCTGTCTGTCCCAAATGTAACAAACCTGGAAAATACTTGAGGCGTGTAATACAATACAAAAATCGTTAGCATCAGCTTTCTTACTAATGCTGTCTGTTGAAGTATGTAGCATTAGCTTTCTTACTAATGCTGTCTGTTGAAGTATGTAGCATTAGCTTACTTACTAATGCTGTCTGTTGAAGTATGTAGCATTAGCTTTCTTACTAATGCTGTCTATTGAGTTATGTAGCATTAGCCTGCTAACTAATGCTGTCCGTTCCAGTATGTAGCATTAGCCTGCTAACTAATACTGTCTGTTTAAGTATGTAACATTAGCTTGCTAACTAATAATGTCTCTAGCTCTATATAGCATTAGTCTGCTAACTAATGCTGTCTAAGTATGTAGCATTAGCTTACATACTCATACTGTCTGTTGAAGTATGTAGCATTAGCTTGCTTACTAATGCCGTTTGTTGCAGTATGTAGCATTAGCTAATCGATTTTTCATTTTGTTCTTTGCTGTAAAGAATCTACCCAACCTGTAAATTTACCATATGATCAGTATGACTAAAAAATATAAGATATAAATGTTTAAAAGTCAAACCAAGAATACTCTCCTGATAATACATCGTTTTTTCTGGGACTATAAAATATGAACGTATGTCTCGCACAAACAGACAGACTGTTCCTTTAGCGATGGACTAAAAATGTTTTAGGTAAACTAAAGCTGACGTGTTTGTTTGAAAGTTCTGCTTTGCCTTTTTGTTTGTTTGTTTTGTGCATAAACTGCCAGTATTAGGCAGTAAGGCTAAAAACCGGAGGGAAAGTTGTTAATGTTCAAAAATCAGTGAAAAAAAGTCATTGTGTAGCACAGGTGAGTAACCTAAACTCACCAAAGTACGTCTTTCTCTGCTGATACAACGTTACAAATGTTTCTCTCTGAATGTTTATTTCACTCTGTTGTCAAACTTTACCGACGTAAACACAACTTCTGATGGTGGGGGCGTGGCCTGATTTGAGGATTATATCAACTGACTACTTGTACAAATAATTCATTGTGTGGTGTTGATACGATTATCTCTTTCCCCCCGATTAAGTCGGACCCTCCCCGATCGCCAATCGTAAACATCAAACATGTTTGAAAATTTAAGACTCCCGATCCTCCAACGGAATACCGGCGACAGCCAATGAGAGCGAGCGGACCGGGAGGCGTAGGAACCGGATGTTGTGTACTTTTACAGCGAACAGAAACCAAAACACACCAGAACCCCGATCCAGATGGATTATTGAAGAAGAAGAGGAGGAGCTTGTGGAAGTATGACAACACCAGTGTCTTTATAAACGAGTCACGCAAGAACATCCATCACAATAGAACCGACGAGGACGTCCATCGTCCTCCATGTCTGTTCTTCTTCTAAAGTCACGTTTGGTCACGTGACTTCCTGTGAGATCTCGTGTCTGTGGAATCCTGACTGGGTCTAATGTCAGTGTCGTCAAGTTGTGTCGATACCGCAGTCGCCTCAAGGTTTATCATACAACCTGTACTGTACCATATCTTTAGAAAACAGCCGAACCGTGTCCAACAGGAAGAGAAGATGGATTTGTGTAAGACAGACTGAAGAACTGAGGTAGAAGAGAGAGAAGAGTAAAAAGAAAGGAGAAGGGTTCCTACAGCTTCACATCGACCACTGATGTCCAGTGGCGTTGCTACATTTTAAGTAATGAGAAGTAGGCGGAGTTACTGACGTTCAGGAATGGCCTGAAGAGCCAAAGGTGAGCGAAGTGTCACCTGTGTGAGACGGGCGATCAAAAGCCCAGTCCAAACTTGATGAAAACACTGACGAGTCATGGGCCGCTCCACTCAGACTGAGCTCCACAGATGAATCTGCAGATGAAGAACAACTGAGCTCATCAAGTTCCACCTGGACAGAAGACCCCTCAGACCTTTGAACCACGTTCTCCAGGAGGATGAAGATATTCAAACAGCAAAATCTCCATATCCGGTGGGACAGAAGGCGGCGCTGCGAAGGGTATCCAGACAGTTGACCAGGATCAGAGTGCCGGTCAGGTGCTTCCATCTCTTGGTGATGGGGTTCCTCATCTTGTCCAGGCCGAGGTGGAGCTCCTGCATCACATCTCGGTAGCTGTCCCCCACGTGGGCCGACCAGGTCAGGAGGAAGTCGTAGGCTGGTTTCCACATGACCTGCAGGGATGGGATCGGGGTTTGAGAAAGAGGAGAGGAAGAACTGATGAGGGCAGAAAGAAACAGCTGGAAGATGTTCTACCTCTGTAGAAACTCCATGATGAGGGGAAGTTCTAGCAAGAGCAGGAAAAGTTCAGTTTGTGCCTCCGGAACCAAGTCATTGTCTTTGTTGGTCACAAGTAAGTTTCAAGTCCTTGTGGTCAAATCCGGAACCAAAAGACGCAGGTTCTGTGTCAAGCCAAACTGTTTCATGTCAAGTCCAACTCAAAGTCAAGTCCCAAGTTAAGACGGGTCTGTTCTGGTTCAGGTCCCAAGTCCATTCCCAAGTGAAGAATTAAAAGCCCCAAGCTGAGTTCTAAGTAAAGTCCAAAGTTAAGACGAATGAGTTCTAGAGCCAAGTCAAAAGTCCGAACCTACAAGTTCTGATTGAAGTCCCAAGTTAGGTCCCAGGAATGTGAATACTGTCAAGTCTCAGATCAAGGCAATACATCGAGTTGTAATTAAAGTCTCAAGTCCAAGTCCACCCAGGCTTTAACTGGAAGATCTGAAGTTCAGTTCCAAGTCCAGTGCTTAACCAGAACAGACATGTTCCGAGTCACTTCCAGAGTCCATCACAAGTCCAGTTCCAAGAAGAGACTCTAGAGCCTTAAAAGTTCTGTTTCAAGTCAACAGAGACAAGTTCCAAATCAAGTACTGAACCAATCTTCTCACCTCGTTGTCCAGTAGACCATTTTTGTCCCGGTGTGGCGCCTCATAGGCCTCCATTTGTTGTCTGGACACTCGAGCAAGTTTCTCAGCCAGTTCCCTCCACCGGGACGCCACCTCTACCGCCGTGGTCAGCAAGACGAAATCCAGGACCAGTTTGGCGACCAGACCTTGGCAGTCCATCTTCAACAATGCCTAATGGTGGGAAGAGAGAGAGCTTTCTTTAAATGAGGGGTTTTTTCCATACATGACCAACTGGACAAACACACATTTGTATGTAGAAGATTCAGACAAAGTTGACAACATCTGGCGGTTTCGTCGAAAAAGCTACAGCAAGGATCCAGTCCAATCCTAGGCATACTACTGGGCAATGTCTTCAATTGTCTTCTTTTAATACATGTTTGTGTCAGCAGAGAGAGTAAAGTACACAAACAAAGTACTGTTGGGGGCTAGATTCCAAGTGTCAGGTACCACAGTGCTACTATCAGATCTTTGGAGAAGATGAGTCTTCTCAGAGAATTTTTTTGTTGTGCTCAACCGAAAAATGTTTAATAATAGCAGTGAAGACCAACTACTGAAAAGTAGCACAAACAAAATTCCGATGCAAGTTAACGTATCTACATTGTACCTATTTACTTCGGTCTAGTCAACAAACATGCTCAACTTCCCAAAGTGGTTGAAGAAAGTACATCCAGTGGGTCATGGCGCCTCCATGAAGCATAGGGGGGCTCGTAGGCCCCGCCCATGTCAGATCCCACAGAAGGGCTAGTTTAGCACAAATCGCTGGGAAAGGTAATTGTGGTTCTGATAGAAAGGTACCAAATGGGGGACCCACCCGATATAGTGGTTCTAATATTATGGCTAATAGGTGCAACTTCTACATTATAGGCGCAGTGAGATTTCTGTTTGTTTTAAAACTAGCCGCAAAGGCTGAACTGACGGTTCCTGGAGAACAACCTAAACAAACGTCTTTGTAAGTGAGTGTTTGGAACAGAACTCAAACCCCCCTGTAGGAGCAGCCGGGTCCATCGGGCTCCTGCTGTAAGGAAGTTCTTACTCAGCTAACTCGGCGTTAGCTGAAGGGAGTGTTGGGAAAGACTGAGCGTAACTGGAAAACACTGCAGGAGAGATTTCCCTTCTTTTCTCAGCGAGAGGCACAAGGAAGAGTTTTCCTCTTCAGAACCACAACAGTGGAGGCGAGCTATGTCGATCCAAAGATAATATTTTAGCGCAGAGAAGCGGGTTCTTGTACAAACAGACGCACTTCAAAGTGATGCAATATCTCTCAGACTCTTTGGGAAGGATGTTTTTCCTCGCTTCCATCCCCACAAACGACAAGAAGAACTCTGACACTCTTTTAAAGTAGAAGAACTTCAAAGCGGGCTCAGACTCAAGCGTGAACAGAACCAG
Source organism: Lophius americanus (assembly GCA_037951165.1). Taxonomy (NCBI): domain Eukaryota; kingdom Metazoa; phylum Chordata; class Actinopteri; order Lophiiformes; family Lophiidae; genus Lophius; species Lophius americanus. The sequence goes on from JBBDHG010000186.1 coordinate 357,933, forward strand.
GTGGATCATAACGAGCCTGCAGACGTTGGATCTGACACGAGCTGCATCAATTAGTTTTGTAAGATCATCTTGTTAGACAGTCGACGACTGGAACCCGACACGGCAAATTCAAATGTTGACACTGGAATCCATCAGCGACGTTTGGGGTGTTTTATTATTCACACAGAGGTTCTGGAGAGTGAGAGTGTGATCGGAGCGAGGATGTTCTGGTAAGATTTGTGTTGGTAGCGGATTTGCCTGCTACAAATTTGACAAATTTTCTAAACCGGTTCTTCTTTCTCATTTGGCTTTGATCCAAAATGTGCCCAGATTAATGTTGTTGTGGTTCTGGTCACTGAACGATGCGCGACTCGCCGGAACGTCCATCACCTCCAGAGTTTTAACAGCTGGTGGCGCTAAAGGTCAGTTCTCTAGCAGTAGAAGAAACCCGATTGCAGATGGTGGAAAACGGCTTTGACACACTGATAAAACGGATTTGGAACTTTTTGGGGTCGTCCAGTATTTGTATTGAAGCAAATTGAATGATCATGAAACTCTTAACTGGCCTGCTGGTCGTTTTAGAGTCATCAGTCAACCTATACATGCTTTTAGTTTCTGGAAGGAGGCCGGATCACTTGGACGGAACCCACAAGAAGTTAGTAGATAGAAACCCAGGTCTAAAGGTGGATTTGATCCAAGAGGCTTCTGGCACTAGTGCTACCCACTACGCCTCCGTGCTACCACACATTTTTATCAATAACACACAAACTACTTGGCCAAAGCGTATTTTGAGCTGAGTCAGATGAAGCGTTGGATCTATGACGGTCTATGACGGACAGTTTTGTTCTTTTTCTAACGGAATCTGAAGTCTTACACACACACTGAGTTTGGTCTTCGTCTAATGTCGATCTACAGTCAACGTGAAAAGATGTTTGTGATTCAAGCGCCAAGAATTCTTGCTGCATCTGGACTAAAAGAGGGGTCTTCACATTGTGACGTCATTGAGGCGGTATTCAGTTCAGAGAAGAAGAAGGAAGACGTCGTTCATTGTGGACCTGCTCCTTGATGTCACGGAGAGGATGGTCTGGGTCGGCTGTACCTCGGGTTTATTTTCTGAAGAGGCTGGAGCTTATCCCAGATGACGATGGGCGCGATTAGGGGTATATTCTTGAAACCTAGTGACTTAGACCTACAGCAATGTAGCGTCACCAATATACCTATTTAACATGTTCTTAGGCTGTGGGAGGATGCTGTGGAACCCAGTGGCGTGAGAAAAACATGCAACCTCAACACAGAAACTTCCCCAAGTTGTCTGGTAGACTTGAACCCAGAACCTCCTTGTTTTGAGGCACACAGTTTATTCCACTATGTTCGGGTGCTGGACTAAAGGTTGTTGAAGAAATCAAGATGTTCCTGCATAGAACTTTTTAAGATGTTTCTAATCCTCCATTGAAACTCCCTGAAACCGTAAATGACCTCAGTACCAACTCAGTACAGACTTAAGGGACAGACAGTAGGAATAAGTCCTGCGAGCAAAGACCATAATCTCCCATTCTTTTTGGAAGACTGTAGGTCAGGAGATTGAAGCCGACCCAGAATAGCCCTATAAATAAGAATATAACCTGTGGTGTTTAAGTTTAAAGGTAGACAAAACCGACCAATCAACAACAAGCAATGGTGGGCAAGGGTTTTTAAATGTGTGCTAAACCTCAGACCTCCGCGGTAGACGCATGAATGTCAGACATCGCGCCGACGTACAGTAAATAGGGCCAAGTCATTTTTTTGGCCTAATGGCTTTAGGAATAAGGAATAATTTTGTGGAATAAGGGGGGCTCCAGCGCCGGGAGGTCTATTTTAATGCAATCGGCAACCGGCCTAGCAGCGTCACTTAGCTTATTCCGGGGTAGTTGCATGCATATGCCGTAAACGCACAGCAAGCATGAGCTAGCAGCGCTGCTAACATCTCACAAGTAAACCAGAAAACACCAGAAAAAACAAAACTCGCAATTTCTTACACCAGTAGGGACAAAATAAGCTGAGGGGGAACAACTAGGCAAACATTCGGCGTAACGAACTTTATCACACAGTTCAAATTTAATCACCCTGAGGAACATGGCAAGTTTCAAGAACGTTAGCCATTCTGGGACTAACGTTAGCAGAGCGGCTAAAGCTAGCGACCAACCCGCTGTAACTGTGTATGTAGCTATGCTGTCAATGTCAGTTGTGGTTTTATAACATAAGGTACAAAAAGAGCTGCAGCGGAACAACCACAAAAACATTTGGCACAACCAACTTCATCAGACAATTCAAACTGAATGAACATGAGGAACATAGAAAGTTAAACTAAGACAGCTCAGAGTTAGCAACGGGCTCTGAAGTCCCTGAACTAAGCCAACATATAACATATGATGGACTGAACGGAGCTCAGAAAGGTTTATTTTCATATTTTCAGACAGTTGGTTTAAGAAACGCACGGCGGGGAGGACCTTCAGAACACAAACACAATGCTGCAGGGGACACGACAGGAAGGAGTTTCAAAATAAAGGACAGGGGAGGTCAGAGGGGTGGAGTCATAAAAACAAGGCACACTCAAGGCATTTTTACCTACGTCAACGAGAGCAAACGTGATCACCTAAGTTTGAATGAAGGGTAACTGGAAAGGTGTGAGCATATTTTGAAGAGCCTTTTTTTGCAGAAGTGGAAAAATAAAAAACTCTTTTCCACCAAAGCGATCCGGGTTCTAGTTCAAGACTGGTGTTAGAGAAACTTCTCAGGTGGTTCAACAAAGTTAACCCTCTTAGAACCTGGTTTGGTTTTCCACTCGATAGAGGGGCACTGAATATACAGCATTACGTCTCAGAGACACTAGAGCCACATCATTATGTCTCAGAGACACTAGAGCCACATCATTATATCACATAGACACTAGAGCCACATCATTATGTCTCAGAGACACTAGAGCCACATCATTATATCACATAGACACTACAGCCACATCATTATATCACATAGACACTACAGCCATATCATTATGTCAAAGAGACACTAGAGCCACATCATTATATCACATAGAAACTACAGCCATATCATTATGTCACATAGACACTACAGCCATATCATTATGTCACAGAGACACTAGAGCCACATCATTATATCACATAGACACTACAGCCATATCATTATGTCAAACAGACACTACAGCCATATCATTATATCACATAGAAACTACAGCCATATCATTATGTCAGACACTACAGCTATATCATTATATCACATAGACACTACAGCCATACCATTATGTCACATAGACACTACAGCCATATCATTATGTCACATAGACATTACAGCCATATCATTATATCACATAGAACCTACAGCCATATCATTATGTCAGCGACGCAAGAGCCACATCACTATGTCAAACAGACACTACAGCCACATCGTTATAATCACATAGACACTACAGCCACATCGTTATGTCAAACAGACACTACAGCCACATCATTATGTCACAGAGACACTACAGCCACATCGTTTGTCCTCCCACAGACAGTTGGTTTCCTCATCAGACCTCCGTGGTTTGGTCATAACATGGACGTTTGTTTCAATTGTTTTTGTTGAGACGATCTGTGTGTTTTTAAAGATGGCGTTCACAAAGTAGTGGGTTATGATAAGTCCGCCTCCACCCACAGACATGGACACAACCAGTTCTGGTTTCTAGACCGGTTTCGGTCCCACTGTTCCTGGCTGAGAGTTTGTCCTTTGGTTCTGGAAATGCTAAGAACGCTTCCAAATTGGGCTTCGGCCCAGAACCTCCCTGGAAGTACTTGGTGGAAATGGGAGATGTGCAGCTGGATCCAGATCTAGATCCTAAACTGGATCTGGGAAAACAAAATAGTTTAAAGCATTGGACTGGATGTAAACGTATTTGGTCAAGATGAAGGTTAAAGAGTCGGTGTCTTCCTCAGGGACACTTTGTCAGGTCCAGTTCTGGACCCAGCAGTTTTTCTGTGTACCGTTCTGACCTTTAGTCTAAATGAGGGTCACCAGAGGAGGAATGTTTCTACTGATTCAAGTACAGTCAACAACTTAAAAGGTTCTGTATTGGTTTGGGTTTCCTCTACACTTCCACAACCTTTGACTGAACCACGGTTCTGATGGAAAGACAGAAAAGAGTCCGTTTCGCTCCACTAGAGTGTCTGAGACACATGAAGGACCGCAACCTGCAGAAAGCCTCTGAACAACCGGACAGACGGAGCTGACAGCTGAACGGACGCCTGTCGGCTAAATGAGCTTCAGGAGGAGGAGGAGGAGGAGGAGGAGGAGGAGGAGGAGGAGGAGGAGAGAATGGGCTAGAAAGAAGGAGACTTAATGAAAATAAAACAGAGGAAAAGGCAGCAGTGTTTGATTTAATGTGTAGAATATTAAAAAATGGATATGATACAATCAAAGAATCGCAAAATTAAATATTAGTCTGACCATGACGTCATCAGAAAGAAAAACTGACCCAGAAATATGATGGGAAACATAAAAGTGTAACTATTTCTGCTTGTTCTCACTGGATCTTTGTTCTGTTCAGAACTTATCTCTGTTTACATCACTTTTATCTGCTAAAGGAATCTAAACGTTTCTGGCCCGTGTTTAACTTACATGGACCTCCAGGAGGGTCCAAAATAAGATCCAGACCAGGTTCACACAGTGAAACAGTCCAGGTTTGTACAGTGAAACAGTCCAGGTTTGTACAGTGAAACAGTCCGGGTTCACACAGTGAAACAGTCCAGGTTCACACAGTGAAACAGTCCAGGTTCACACAGTGAAACAGTCCAGGTTCACACAGTGAAACAGTCCAGGTTCACACAGTGAAACAGTCCAGGTTTGTACAGTGAAACAGTCCAGGTTTGTACAGTGAAACAGTCCGGGTTCACACAGTGAAACAGTCCAGGTTTGTACAGTTTCAGTATTTGGCGGTAAAATGAGGACCTAAATGAGGACGGTGGTTGTATTAATATGGACGATCCATACAGAAGAAGAGAACTAGATAAGAGTCGCATTTTATGTGGATCCCCATTAAATGTTACTCATTTGTTTCTGAGTAAACAGGTATTTTTCAGCCACAGGGGGGAGGTGTTCCTCGTCTGTGGTCCAATAAACCAGCGGCGGTCCGGTCCGGTCCGGATCATCATCCTGACGCCGCGGATCTTTTACTGGCTGTTACAGGATTGTGTTGTTTCAGAAGGAGGTGTTATTTTGTTACTGCTGAGTTTTCGGATGAGATGTGAACCCACAACCTGGCGATTGATTACAACCCCTGCAGGAGGTGTTTGGCTCCGCCCCCTGCATCTACTATTACCCTCCTCAGCGTTTGTCCTTCGTAACTGGAGTCCTGGCGTTTAAAGATATGCAGGGGCGGTGTCGGATGCCCCCCGGGCCCCCGGCTCCATCCTGATCGATGGGCGCTCACATTTCACATCTGAGCACCTGTCGGCTCGAGGGTAGGAGAGAGGGAGGAGAGAGGAGAGAGGGAGGAGAGAGGGAGGAGAGAGGAGAGAGGGAGGAGGGAGGAGAGAGGAGAGAGGAGAGAGGGAGGAGAGAGGAGAGAGGGAGGAGAGAGGGAGGAGAGAGGGAGGAGAGAGGAGAGAGGGAGGAGAGAGGAGAGAGGGAGGAGAGAGGGAGGAGAGAGGAGGGAGGAGAGAGGAGAGAGGAGAGAGGAGAGAGGGAGGAGAGAGGGAGGAGAGAGGAGAGAGGGAGGAGAGAGGAGAGGAGGTCTGAGACGAACCACGACCAGCGTCGACACTTTCTTTTTTTCACGATCCAGACTGGACCAGTAGCCAGCCGCTGGAACCACACGATGCGGGTTTACAGTATTTCCCTTCAGCTGCGGGTAAAGGAGCTTGTGGGGGTGCAGCTAACCTGATTAACGCTCCACGTGAGGCGGAGCTACGGATTAAAGGCACACAGATTAGCAGAGCTTTGTTTCCTGCTGCTATTGTTCACAGAAAAGTTGCTTACGCAAAAACAACAACATGGAGACATTTGGTGCAAACATGAAAACAGAATCCCCAGAGAGCTGGTATGAAATAAGTCTTGTCTGAACTTGACGCAGGTACCGATACATGTGGGCACAGGTAGGAATTAAAATAAATACACAATGCTATCGCATTTTAAAGTCCAAGTCGTGGTATTATGATTCTGTCGAGTAAAACCAAACTGTCCAATGTCTCACATTCAGGATCCTTCAACGTCTCACTAAAGACAGATCTGACGCTTTAATGTCCCTTTGAAGTGCATTCCAGGCAGTGGGCGGAGCCAACTTAAAACTGTTTTACCTAATTTTGTGCGATCACGTGGGACGGTCAGGTGTCAGGTGATAATTCATGAACGTAGTGGATGAGGATTTTGGATTCTGATAAAAAAAAGGACTCAAGTAAGAGGAGACATTTTTGGGTGGAGTTACAAGTTGCAATTAACCAAGCATTTACTCATTAGCTTAGCATACATGCTAAGCTAATGAGTAAATGCATTCTTAAATCTGTTTCCAAAATCATTCTACATCTGAATTTAAGACTTAAATGAGGCGAGGACCTTTTATTTGTCATTGCCTGGAGGACACAGATGTCTTCTCCCGTCTCAGTTGACACATCAGACGCATCAAACACTTTTTTCTGCTTCCTTGTTCCCTCTCTCATTACAGAAAACCCACCACACCTCCCCCACCTGTGCCCTCCTGAGACCCCCAGTCCATCCACTGAAGACGCCACAGCGTCCTCTTATTCTGTCCAAACACGTCTGTCCAACTCATTGAGAACGTTTGCTCGTAGAGGGTTTTGGGTCTTTTTTTGAGACAGGGTTCAAACACTAAGCCTCGCTCCTGCAGCCTGGCAACAGTTTACGAGTCTCCAGGGGGAAATGTCGCAGAAGACTCGCACAAATCCCCTGAAGTGTTTTACAGCCGAACGACAGCTGCAAGCTCAGCAACTTTTAGAAGCATCGGGTCATGAAGTCACAGAGAAAATCAACTTCAGACATCCTCTTCTTTAAAGTAGCACCTACAGATATACTGTGTAAAGAAATATGAACATCTAGTCGTAGGGAAAACAAAAACAGGAAAACTGATTGAAGGTGTTTGAGGAGTAAACAGAGTAAACACCCTATTATGTCCTTAGTCAACACCAGAGCCAGAAGACTAAGTATAATGGAGGTGGGGCGGTGCAAACAGCCACATAAATAAATAAATAACCTTTAAGCTCTTAAATGCAGGTTTAGAAGAGAGATCTGCTGTCCAACATCATCGTCATCCTCGTGAAGAGCCTACGCTTCATTTTCTACATGTTACAAAGGAAACCGGCACCAAGCATGATCTACCACGGCTCCAAACATCTCACAAGTACACCAAAAAAAACAAAGATCGCAATTTGTGACGCCAGAAAGGACAAAATAAGCTGTTGAGGAACCAACCGAACAAAAACGTTCGGCACAACAAACTTAATCACAACTTAATCAACCGAGGAATATAGAAAGTTGAGAAGCTAACGTTAGCAGAGTGGCTAAAGCTAGCAGAACTCCGAGCTAGCTGTATGTTGGTATATATGCTATAATTTATAGTTTTAAGACGTAAGGACAAAATAAGCTGCGGGGGAATAACCCCGAATGCGTTCGGCAAAAGTAACTTAATTACACACTGGAAATTTAGTCACCCCAGGGAACACAGCAAGTTCTGAAGCTAATGTTAGCAGAGCAGCTAAAGCTAGCGGGAGCTCAAAGCCAGCCACGAGTCCTGAAGTCCTTGAAGAAAGCCAACATAGAAAAAATAACAGACTGAAAGAGGCGTACATGGTTTTTTTTTACTTCAAAATGTCATACAGTTGGTTTAAGGACGGAGGGAACATTTATTTCAACAGGTCAGAATACAAACACAATGCCGGCCAGCCTTGTTACTGCAATCCTTCAAAATAAGAGCACTTAAAATGCATTGTTCATTATGATTTTTAACCTTTAGTGGAAAAAAAAAACAAAAAGCCACAAAAGCTTAAAAATTATTAAGCTTTCATGGGAAAAAAGATTATCTTGGCTAATTTGCAATCAGTGCACCTGTAGTTTTCGGCAGTTTGGGCTATAGCAGCTCTTGATGGGATCAAGCGACACAGGCTAGCCTATAAACCGTGACATTCAAAGTCAACGCAAAGCCGCGAATAGTTACAAATTTGTATTGGGCGAAGGAAAATGTCAAGAATGGTGCAAGTGGAGTAATAATACTGTTTAAAAGCAATAATATCACGTACAGTAATACAGTAACAGTCTATCCACATAGACTTTAGTTCGAGGAAGAACTGGATTGATTTGATAGGGAAAGCCGTTTATGGTATTTCCGACACTAGAGGAAGCTTTAGCTTATAGTTCATAATTTCTCAACCCTTCGTCCGATTTAGTCCACATTTGGTGCAAATGAATGGATTCGCTGGGTTCTATCTTGTACAACTATTTTATTTAACTCTCTGTGGGAGCTTTGAATGAATAACACGGTTTTCCAGCCATTACTTCCAAATTGTTGGTCTGATTTACTCCAACTTTGGTGAATAATATTTCTTAGCCGATCAACGATTTTTGGCCGATTCAGATTTTATTTTCTTCTTTAAATGATTAAAAACCATGTTGAGTGGTGTATTTTAAGTGCTCTTCTTATGAAAGATTACATTGGAAGTAAGGCGGAGCAGCATTGTGTATGTGTTCCGATCTGTTGAAATGAATGTACCTGCTGTACTTAAACCGACTCCAAGTCATTTTGAAGTGAAAATAAAACTTTCCAACAGACAGTTCAGTCTGTTATATATTCGATGTTGGCTTTTTTTAAGGCTTGTGTCTGACTCTGTGCTACCAGCAGCCTTAGTCGTTCTGTCGACGTTAGATTCTTGAAAGTCGCTATGTTCCTCTGGGTGATTCAATTTGAAGTTTGCGATTAAGTTTGATGTTCCGAGTGTTTTCGGGGTTGTTCATTGACAGCGAATTTGTTCTTACTGGTGTTACAAATTGCGACCTTTTTGTTTTCTAGTTAATTTTCGAGATGTTTGTAGCATCATTTGTGTGCTAGCTCACGCTTGATGTGTGTGTATGACGCATCTGTGTAACGGAACCGGCTGAGTGACGCTTCTTGACCGATTTCATCAAATTAGGCCTACTGGTACCGATCGATCGGTGCAACCCTAATATCCCATCTACTGACAGGCGCCATGGTAACGAAATAATCAGTGTTATTGACTTGAACAGCCGGGGGTTACATTGTTATGGAAGATCCACATTTTTTTTTAGACTCAATCTCATTATTTCGAGATAGATATACGACTTCCTGCATCCGTCTTCAATGACATCGTTGAAAATGGGCTTCCATACGTAGGAAAACCCTTTATAAGCCTGGAACCAGTTTTAGCCTTGGACTAGGTGGGGGTCACATGAGTTACAGACAAGACAGAGAGAGAGAGAGAGAGAGAGAGAGAGAGAGAGAGAGAGAGAGAGAGAGAAAGAGAGAGAGAGAGAGAGAGAGAGAGAGAGAGAGAGAGAGAGAGAGAGAGAGAGAGAGAGAGAGAGAGAGAGAAAGAAAGAGAGAGAGAGAGAGAGAGAGAGAGAGAGAGAGAGAGAGAGAGAGAGAGAGAGAGAGAGAGAGAGAGAGAGAGAGAGAGTTGAAGCTGAGCTGCATGGAATAACAGCGCAGCCTAAAGAATGTGACCCACAAACGGATATCTCGCTGCTACACCTTATTAGTTATTATAACCTTCTCATTTAGGGGGGGCTCTCCACCCCCAGCTGCTCCGATGGCCCCCAGCCGATACCACACTGATTACATCGCAGGTTTCATAAAGTCTGCATGCATAAACAGCAGTTCTGAATGTACTTTGCTGAAGTGTTTTTTGAACCGTGCGGTGGGGTGAGGGAAATGTTGCCGGTCAATGTTGCCCCAGGGGCCCCCCGCTGTCTGGGGCTTTTCACCGACAGAGTTGTTCTTTGCACATGCTGCAGATGTTCAGTCTTATTTTCTATGCTTCCCGTCGCAGCCTTCTCCCCCCTCTTTCATTTTTCATCTGACGTCTACTCCCACTGCGGACCCCCTCAGGCTGTAAGACACGTTGTTTAACGTTGGCGTGACGAACCAAACGACTCCATTCCCTCCAGTTCTCTGAGAGAGACATTAATCGATCACACAGCAAGTGACTAACCGTTTAGGAAATTAGATTTTGGGTCGTTTCGGCTTCATCTAGGCTCGACTGTCGATGCAGAAACTATCTGAGGGGCACCAGGAAAAGTACTGAATGGGTTCAACGGGCATAAGAAAGTAGGCTGTTAACACGGTCAGGGATCTTTTTTAACATTTATCAGCGCTGAGTTGAAGATAATAACGTTGACAGTTTCGTAGACTTAATGTTCCGTGGTTCTGTTCAAGGACAAATCAGTGATTGTGAAGTTGCAGAACTCTCTTTAAAGCACTAACCGCAGCGGTTCTGTCTAGTAAAATAAAAAGGTAATATATTCTCCGTTTGGAGAGAGAATTTACTGTTTCTTTCTATCTCTTGTCATCCATTTGGCGTTTTTTTTACATTTTGGATAGACGATCAGCCAAAATAAGCGACATGAAGACATTTCCTCAGGAACTATGAATCTTCCATGAACCTTAGTATTTTAGGAGATTTGTCAAAAGAAGTTGCTGGTGTATGTGGACTCAGGTAGGTGACCAGAACGCCGTGGACAGTTTGGCTAGTCTGTTTAGCAGAGAGAATTTTGGGTAAGCGAGATACGTTTGACTGTATAGAGTGTTAACTTTATAGCTAGCGCTAGCTTTGAACCTTCTTATTTGTGGTTTCTTGTTAGCCACAAACTGCACCTTTGCATCCTGCCAAAATTACTTATTATTTTTATTATTACAACGCGTCGTGTCACCATGGCAACTCAGACGCTCCCCCACTTCTCATAGGCGCAGTGAGAAAAGAAGGCGCCGATGTCAGCCGATCGGGTCGAGATCCTGCCATAATTTCTGACACGCCAGAAAACCTTTCGAATGTCCGACCCCTGTAGGAGGGCTGTTTATCAGCCGTCGTGACCACGTGTGCACTGCACGACAAACAACAAAGGACTGACATTGGCTTAAATCGTACAGTCTACGCCCGGCTTCAGACATCCAGATGCTGAATGTTCATACCAGTTCCTGCTCAATAATAAAGTGGTACCAGTTTAGTTCCTGTGAAAGGTTAGTGGGATACGTTTGTCTACCATGGCCTCCTACTTATGTGACAAAACAGATAAACTCAGAGGCCACAAACATACCGAAAGTGGAGGTCAAATTTTTTGAAAATCCGTCCATTAGTGTTTTTCTGTAATCTTGCTAACAAACAGACAAACAAAGGTAAATGTAAAAAAAAAAACACGAAGCAGCAGAATGAAAAGATTGTCTTACCATCATGAGTTCCCTCTGGAAGGATTTCCTCTCCTTGCTCTCCATGTTCGTACACTCCTCTTTGAGTTTTTCCAGAACCGACGCCACCTTCTCGGGCTCATTGTCCAGCTCCGTCCGACAGAAATAATCCAGAGGCAAATTCCCGTACCCCAGGGCATCTGCAAATGCCCTCCAGTTGCCCACATTCTCCATTAAAACCGTCCTCACAGTTGCGTAGATGTACGTAAGAAACTTGCAAGGCTTCAGGATCTGTTCCAGGAGCAACACGGTGGTTAAATCTGGCCCGCACCAATAAATTGGCTTGACCTTACCCAGAACTAAAACATTCTTGGCATGGACAAGGCCCATCTTTCCCTGGTAGTATCCAATGTACCACTCTTTGGTCCGCAGTTGCCCTCGGAGTTTGATTTTCTCCTCGCTGAGCAAAGCAATTACATCCCCCTTCTTGTACTCCAACAGATAAGTGCTCTTGTGCTGCCGAGTCACCGTTTTGATCAATTTACCAAATTTAAGGTTGGTAATGCAACGTTCCTGAAACTTTGGGTATTTGGAAGTGACGGCCAGTGGTGAGAGGACAATCTTATCCACCTCTTTCTTTTTCAGAAACCTCCTCTGGCCCGTTATCCTAACTCCGGACTTTGGCGGCGGCTGTGGAGTTTGGACGCAGAACTGGGTCAGGATGCAGTCGAGGGCATCTTTGACTTGAACCCTGAGAGTGAAGTCTGAGATGCTGTCGGGGTTGTGTGATGTGATCATGTACAACAGCCTGCTGACTTTACCCAATTTGACCTGAAATCCCCGAATAAGTCCTGCACCCTCACTTGCCTTCACCTGGTAGTTGGACATGTTGGAGTACAATCCCACCTGGAGGTCCTGAGGGAACCCCAGCATGAACTGATGCTTCCCCCACAGCTGGAGTGCCACTGGTGGGTTGGAACTAGCCTGCCGGCCAACTTCACTTACCAGCAAGGTCTGGGGAGCACAATCATGCCCAAACATGGCCACGACTGTCTTGAAGGAAGGGTGGATGTGTTTTGGTCCATAGACACCGAATATGACTTTCCTCTGCACATGGTCCCAAACAGTTGTATTGTGGGTAAGGTACTGTGACTGAACCACGACAGCCACATAAATACAAGGCTCCAGACTATCCAACTGCACCTGGACGGTATCCTTGTAAATGTAAGCGTTGGGTATGGGCATGTAAGGCCCCTCTTTGCAGTCGCTTCGAACGCAAAGTATCTCGGCACTGCTACCACTCTCCTTTTTAACAGTAACCAACAACTTCATCTCTAACGTGATAAAGGACTTGGTCTCCATGTTGCTGAGCTTGATCTCTACCACAGGGCTGACAGTGGAGCAACGGTCGCTGTTGAGCTCAAGAGGAGGGTCTAGTAAGGCTTTCATGGAGATCTGCTGGTAGTCTCCATGGCTGACATGATCTTCGGGGATGTGTGCACTAATTTGAGTGTCCGGCAGCTGAACAACTCCTCCGTTACTGTCCAACCGGCACACAATGTTGGTCTCCACCGGCTGCGTCTGGCCCCACCCAGGACTCTGACCCAAGGAATCAAGGTCATGACAAGACCTGGCCAGCTTTCTGTGGTTCAACCAAGCAGTCCTGTAGTCCTCTCGGCTCTGAAACTGCTCCGGCGAAGGAGCCTGAAGACCTGTGAAGAATCCAGAAGAGGCTAATGATGGATTCGACTGCGCCTGTAGGACTGACAGTTCTGAGAGACTGTGGGAACGTTTACTCCTGAAAAATGGGTTTTCCCTGTGGAGGTTAGGCATCATCTCCTGGTCTGTGCTGGTGGTGGTGCTATTGTTTATGTGGCAGGTGCTGAACCCGTTGGGCATGATTGTACCAGTGTTAAAGCTGGAGCAGGATGATGGGGATCCCAGGCTATCAAACAGACTGAAGTCTTTTGAGTTCCTCACACCCGTATCTTTGATATTCTGATCCAACGGATAGATAAAGGGGTTTACAGAAAAAGAACTGTCGTTGACAAGCGGGGCGGACTTAAGGGTCATCCCTGTCCACTCCCCCAAACCTCCAAAATCCTTTGAGCCTTCCTCATATCCTTCTCCAAGACTGTCAATCATCCCACTGTCGCTAAAAGAGGAGTTCCGAAAGTTGATCGGCTGGACGTAGGCGGCTGGGATGTAGCCCATTTCAGTGTTGTTGTGGGCGTACCACCATTCTCCCCCTGATGTGTCCAGCACATAGAGGCGATCGCCTTTGGAGAATTTCAGCGTAGTGAAGCTGCTGGGGCAATAATCCTTAATGGCAACCACTTCCTGTGCAGCTCCATAAGAGGTTGAGGTGTCCAGCCTTAAGGCACTTGGCGAAGGCACTGAAAAGGAAAAAGATGATGGTCCGGGTCAACAACTAATAATGAGGTTCCTGTATTTGTCTTGATTGCGAAACATAATTGTAGCTAGCTTGGATTTTTTTGCTTTAGTTAAGTACTCGCCACAATCACTCACTGGCTGATTTTCTCATAACGCTGCAGTGATGAAGAGTGATTATCTCCTGAGCAGACACGCAAAAAAAGGACCGGTTGTACTTATAAGATGATGGTACTCCAACTCAGACACTGTTCAGCTCAAATGGTTTAATCGAGCACCTCAAAGCTCAAAGACACTTCAGTCCCAAGAACAGAATGAAACAGAATTGTCTTTAATCATCCGTTATACAACTAAAGTTTTTTCAGATGATAGTCTTTCTGAGTGAACTTCTGCTTGATTTCCAAGAACTGCATGATGTCCTGCATAATTAACTATGTTTAGCTCACCTCTTCAGAGTATATAGAGCATGCAAGCAAATACGATGAAGCAAAAGAGCCTGAGAAAGAATGATAACGCTTAAAACAAAATGACTGAAATAGTTAAAGAGGTTATTCAAATTAATCGTGAATCTTATTGTGGCTAAAAGTCTTACGGAAAAACCCTGACCTTTGACATCGTTGAGACTGGCTCCAATGACTCCATCACTGAGGTCGATGAGCGTCCCCTCGGACTTACAGCGAGGGAGGATGTGGTTGTTGCTCGTCACTCTGATGATTCGGTGGGCAGCCATGGCCGGTACTTACTCCAGCATTCGCTCATTGGCAGCTTTACATCTGGATGGGAAACAAATAAAGGAGGATTAGCTCGGCAGGTTAGCTCGCCAACGTAGCCGTCAGCGGCATGGTGCATTGGGGTAAATTGCATGATGCGTTCAATGTCCATTCAGTTCAGATTGAGTTTTTGGCGTGAAACTTGAATCAGGAGCAATTTGATATTTTTCGTTGAAATATCGAATCTATAGTAGAGAGGGGATTGTGAAGAATACTTATGCCAAAAGATATTACCCTTCTTGATATCACAATCTGAAATTGGATTTTCGCTCCTGACCACAATATCCTCACAATATCGAGGTATTTTGTCAGAAATAATGTGATATTTAATTGTGTCCCTATTGCTCGCCATAATTTGCTGAATCCTGCAAAGAATCCTCCTTTTTGATGTTATAATAGTGGCCTCCCTACAAATGACGTCAGCTCACAGTCTCCTCCTTAATGTTGCTCTCAAAGTGCATCAAAGAGGTCTGAGATGTTATATTCTACGGGAAACTCTGATACAATACATTTCAACCTTATGGTAACAAGACTGCAGCTTATTGAACATGGCCCATTGTGTATTGAGTATATTATTCCCCTTAAACGCAGCTTTTCAAGGCGGGACCCATCCACCTTTTACCCCCCTTTTGTTCTGTACAAACGCAGTGGGGGCGTAAAGCGGGGTTCGAGCGGATTCACTTCTGAGGCTGCAGCAGAGACAGAACCCAAAATATCTATGAGGCAAATGAAATTTTCCGGAGCCAAAACATATCAGTGTCAGAGCACAATGTTAAATGTCTGCCTTGACCTTTTCTTTCCCTTCTATTCTTTCTACCTTTGTTTGCCCCGCGTCCCATTGGCTGCACAACAGTGTAGCAACAGCGACAGAATGAACATCTGTATAAAAACCAGGAGAGGAAGGATGGGCCGTGACATTTCAATTAAACCTGGAATGTCAACTCACTCAGGGATGCCCCGTCTCTGAGGGGTCGAGCCACTTTCCTTATAAGGAACACGTCACCTGAATGATTGTGCCTGGACGGCCATGCTGGGAGTGTTGTGTGGTCAACCGTGAGACCTGTAGCACACACACACAAGTTTTTACATGTCAACCATATCGGATCCAAACCAGTAAACCGTCAAATCTTCCAAAAGCCTCTGGAAAAATAATAACATCTATAGAAGAGTTTGAAGGTTGACAATAGGGAGACAACGGAAGAGGCGCACAAAGGACCACATACCTGTCCATGCCTGACGACAGGTAATGTTTCAAACGTGCTAGATGTAGGCGTACCTGTAAACCTCTGGGAATTCCAACCGAGAATTTCTACAAGCTCTGCTGCTCCGTTTGTTTCTGAGTATTTACATCTGTGTTTGCATCACATTCCCTGTTTCTTCATTAGATTGAGTTATGATTCAATTTGAGTCTGAGAAAACCGTCGGCAGGGAACCGTCGTCTGATTTAACCGGCAGCGAGAAATTGTTTTACCGCAAAACA
This sequence comes from Lophius americanus, assembly GCA_037951165.1. Lineage (NCBI taxonomy): Eukaryota > Metazoa > Chordata > Actinopteri > Lophiiformes > Lophiidae > Lophius > Lophius americanus. Next base: position 373,948 of record JBBDHG010000186.1, read on the forward strand.
TTTTCCCCTTCAGTCACAAGAGACTTCATTATTCCTGCCGGACGCGTCAGAGCCAACATTAGTGTTTTCACATTAATCCCCTCAGTTTAATCTGTTTGAGAAACACGGACTGTAGAAACTGATTATTGTTATTAGAGCTTTATTGTTTGGGGTTCAATCTTCCTGCTTATGAAGGTGTTTGTTTTTATGAAATAAGTGTTTTGTAAGCGCCGTTCTGTGTCTGACAGACCCCCAGAGAAGTGTTTAGGAGGTCCATTCAGTGCAAAAATATTAAAATTATGGCCACATTGTGAAGATTTTCAATGAGATCATTTTCATAATTACGTAAAAATCAGCATTTCAAAAAGATTGAATATTTATTTATTTGTCAACATAGTGTTCCACTTCACATAAAACGTTAGCCGACAGATGGATGGATGGATGAACAAGAAAGATAGATGGATGGATGAATGGGTGGGTGGATGGATGAGTAGGACGGATGGATGAATGGGTGGGTGGATGGATGGATGGATGGATAAACAGGTTGATTGGATTGATGAGATGGATGGCTGGATAGGTTAATGGTTGGATGGATGGATGAGCATTTTGGATGGATGGATGAACAGGATGGATGGATGGATGGGTTAATGGTTGGATGGATCGGCGGATGAGCAGAATGGATGGATGAGCAGGATGGATGGGTCGGTGGATGGATGAACATGATGGATGGGTGGATGGATGAACATGATGGATGGGTGGATGGATGGATGGATGGGTGAACAGTATGAATGGATGGGTGGGTTGATGGATGGATGGATGGATGGTGGATGAGATGGAGGGATGATTGGATGGATGGGTGGACGGATGGGTGGGCGGATGGTTGGACGGATGAACATGATGGATGGATGGAGAGGAATATGCCCGATGTTACCGGGTAACCTTGTTCTCCAGGTTGACGATGTTCATCTCTTTGTAAGAATTTACATTTGTTTATCAAACTTGTTGGTTCTAGCAACAATTTGCTAAAATTACGTTTATAAATCAAGTCTTTGAAAGATAAACCACAAAGAAAAAACAGAAATACCACCAGAGAATCCAGAAACCCACCTCTAGAACTTCAAGGGAGCCTTAAATGATTAAATCATTAAATGTAAAGATAATTTCTTACATGTTATACATTTATTATCAAAATTAGATTACACAATAAAAGGGGAAAAAACTCAAAATCTTCTCAATTCTAATATTTGTTTTTCTTGAAACTCTTCTTATTAGTGCGAAGATGAAGAAGAAATTAAAGTTAAACTTATTTAGAAAAGTCCTAACTTTAGAAAGCCAAACTTCAGTCTGAGTCGCTAACATCTGTTAAAGGTTTTAGCTTCTTAAAGATTTAAAACATTCCTCCTGGTTCATCTAGCTTTTTATCTACGGACTCTTCCAGGACTTTTTTGTGCTGCATCTTTAAACGACAGCAGAGACACGAGTCGCGTCTGGCGCCTCGGAATGACAAACTGTGAAAACTGGGTTTCTTTTCGAACGCTTCCTCCCTGGAGGTTCACATCCAGGGAAGATTGAGAAAATGAAGCTGCATCTAATCAGCTGGGAGTCAAACTCCTTTGTTGTGAGATTCCATTTTCCTGCAATCTTGTCGACTCGATCGTCGGGAACCTCATCAATAAAGAACCCTCCGTCCTACTGGAGAATGAGCCCTCAAGAGGGACAGCGGAGCAGGTTTGCGATCAATAACAAGCTGGCGAACAAAGGCGCTGTCATCAACTTTGATTGAACAGTTGTAAACCTGCTGAATGCTGCAGGAGACGAGGTTCCAACAAACTCAAGGAAATAGAAAAGTGGAAGGTCCTTTTTGCTGCAAAGGAGAAAGAAACCTCTGAAACTTGCAAAAAGCTTCTTCTTCTTCGGTCAACCTTTAACCCCGTAGGGCGAGCCACGCTATCGCGTCATCGTCCAGGTCAATCAGACCTCGTTCATCATCCGACGTTTGGGGCAACTGGTGATTATGTTTTCAACTGTCTGTCCTGGGTCCCCACCGTTGCAGGAGGCACTATCTGCGAGACCCCACCTCTTCATCGCTACCCCGTAGCGTCAAACGCCGGTCCTCAAGCGATTTAAGGTTGTCCACTACTTTCAGGTCAGATCTGGCAAAGGTCGTCCATGGGGCCGTCGATGTAGCCGTGTAGCCTTGATGGTTCTGCTGATTTCCACCGGTCTCTCCATCTCGTCTTGACCCGGCGGCCTCGTTGACGTTGGCTGGTGTTGTGCAGGGCAGTTTGTGGGCGTGAATGGTGAAGGGCGCCGTGACTTTAAGGCACATGCGTCGGGGTGTCTATGTGACAATTCTAAACTCCACATGGATTTCTGTGAGCAGAGAAAAGATTTCCATCAAAGATGGAGAGGAGAAACAAATAAGTGAAGTTTCAGGGGATGTCGGGAATCCTGCTGGAGGGGTTTGTGGGTAAGCCTTCCTCACGGGTGCATCAATATGTGAGTCAGTGTTATTAACTTATTTCAGTCGGGCTGCCAGAGTGGAGAAACTGGGGAGTCCAAAGTTTAATTAGGCGAGAGAGGGCCCGGTGTAATCCCATGATGAATGTTGCAGTAATAACCATCTCCAGCAGCCATAAGCTCACAGAGTTGATTGTTTGTTTTTTCCATCAGAGCTATTTAAAACTACAAGACGGACAATGAGACGGAGCAACTTTCTAGAAAATAATCATCTATTCAAAAACAAGGATTCACTATTTAAACGGAAATCAACATCGAATTCCAGGCAGTAACTGCCAAACAAAATATTGAGGACGCTAACAGGCTCCTTTCTCTGGAACTGGATCTTTCTAGTTTAATAAATGGAATGAGCTTTGAAGGTGAGCTGATTCTACATCGTCCATCGGAGCCGCAGACGTTTTTGGTACCACAGAACAACCCTTTGAGTTCTGACTGAACGCTTCTGCTCACATGCGATCTTTCGTGTCACTCGCACAAGTACCGCAAACTTTACATATGAACCCTTCTCCTCTAGGAACAACCTAGACAGTGGAAAGTTCTTCTAGCAGTGTTAGCTAACTATGTCTAACCAGTTTAGCTGCACAGTGTACTGATGAGAATAAGGGAGTCGTTCTGAAAGCGAACCAACGCCGGGTTTGTATGCTAGCCCAGCAGCAAGTGTGCTTTTGAACTTATGTTTCAGACCTAGGGCATTCTGAAAAGTTCTGTTTACAATGCACTCTGGGACATTTCTGAAAAGGTGATCAGGGTCACGAGTAGTTCTAAACTCGCTAGCTGTTCCGAGTGTCAATCAAACCCTCCAGCTGACTGTTTGAGAGAGATGTAAGATAGCTGGACATTTCAAATGATCCAACTCAGACGTACAGATGAAGATCGGCAAGCCTCGTTGAAATCTCCATCAAGACGAGCTAACCCTGGAACATCATGTGCTACAGGATGGAGTACCTCATTGGGCAGAAGGAGGGTCCAAATATGAAGTACCAGATAGTTCCCCTCACCCTAGTGGACACGCCCAGAAGAGACACTTCATATTCTGGTTCTGTTTGAGGAGTTACCAAGAAAACTTTGCACATCTGATGCCGGCTTCTGATACTTCTGAAGAAAGAAAAAGATGAGGACCAAGGCATCAAAACTTTGAAGGGAACACGAAGTACAGTCATCAGGAGACGATTCCCAGACATCGTAAAACTGCTCTGCTACATTTTTTACAGTATTTAAAGTGTCTATTCACACTTATGCGTTTTCTTACCATGTAAAAAACAGAAGTCGACCTAAGAGTATTTAGTAAGATACTTAAACTTACTCAACATACTCATACATTAGTAATAGTATCTGTATTGACCAGTACTCATATTCAAGCACTTGTATTCATTCTAAGTCCAACAAAAAAGTGGTTCCCTCGTAAAATCCATCTAAAGTCTGATGTGTTTGACTGAAATCCATCTTTCTGCTCTCGCATTTATTTGGGACGACTGTATGTCTACCGCAGTCCCAACCTCCAGAACCAAACAGCAGTGCCCCATTTAAACGGCCTAAATATGCCTCTATCAACTGGAGAGGGCGCCGTCTGGACTCGTCAGGGTCGCAGTCAGAAAAACATTCTGACATTGCTGTAAGCAAAATGAATTGAAGTTACCAACGAAAGAGTCCAGTGTTTCCTCAAATTCAGCCCAATGCGACGGGAAACTGTCCAACATGCATCTTTCTTCGTGTCACTGCAGCGGTGAGGATAGTAGTGAGGCCAGCAACAAGGGTAGACGGTTACGAGGGTACCACTTATTTGTTGGACTTAGATTGAATACAAGTGCTTAAGGAAGAAGTAAGGGAAGTAGAGGCCAGCAACAACGGAAGACGTGAAGATGGTAGAGGCAAGCAGCGGGGGCATCAGAAGCCATTCACTGAAGGTAGTGGAGGGCCGCAGAGAGGGCAGTGGTGGAGGGTAGCAAGGATAGTAGAGGCCAGAAGTGAGTGTAGTAGTGATGGTGATGGAGGCCTGCAGTAAGGGTAGTGCAGGACAGCAGCAAAGGCAGTAGAGGCCAGCAATAAAGGTAGTAGAGGCAGTGAGGGCAGCAGAGGATAGCAGTAAAGGCCGTTTGCCAAGGTAGCAGAGGACAAAATCAAGACAAAGTAAAGTCTCGTTGCTTCATATCCTCTGGGGATCCATTCAGTCTAATCTGGGTTATGGTATGAAATTCCCAAACCAAACAATTGTTCAGATCTTTTCGTGTATCTGCATCCAAAACAAACCCTGTGTGAGTTTTTTCTTCCCGTTCTGATGCAACTTTCATGTTCAGGTTTTAGTTTTTTTGCCCTGCAGACCAGATGAAACTGAAGAAACACATAAAAGCATCAGTTGGTCGATACATAAATCTGCACCGCGGAAACATCCTCCGACACCGGCGGAGGAGTTCATCGGTAAAATATGACTTCTCTGGAGCCACAGGAAGAATTCAGCAGTAAGTGTAGACTTTAAATATTCAGCTGCAGGATGTTCAGCAAAGAATAAGCTGCATTTTCTGCATGTCTACTATTCAGCGCCGGGGCAGCACACAGTTTAATTTGCAGCTCTAAGTGTTTTGAACGCTTCAGCGTCTCCATTATAACTGGATAAAAAAAACCCAGCCAGGCAGCAAACAATAAAATGATTTAGAATGAATTATAGACATTTAGCTGATAGATGGAGAAAAGAACAAGATGTGTCACACATCTTGTTCATGTGGCTGAATAATGTGTCACATTATTCAGCCTTTTATAATTCAATCAAAAGCTTTTGAGACTGAGGAGGTAATAATGTTGAATAATGGGGCGAGAACGCGAGTCGCTGTCGTTCAATCTCGGCGGCTATAATGCGATGTTGGTTCATCGTATTTCAGCCGTTTGATAATGTACATTTACTCTTTATTAGATAAAGAGCGCATTAACAGGAAGTCACGATTTTTCAAACTCTGCTACATCGTTTTCTGGAGCGGGAGCTTTTCAGAGAGCTTCAGGGACGGAATTGAAACTGTAGCTAAAGTTCAGTCAGGAGGACCGTCCCCTTGTACATTTATCACCACACATACTCAGGGCTGTCGAAGAAACATCGTCCGATCCCGCCGGCTGGTGACATGATGCATGTTCTTTCTTGTTCTTTGTCTTTTAACACGATTATATCTTTACTTCCGGCTCTTCATGCCGAGCCATTTATATTCCTAGAATCCAAATCAGGATTTTTGGAATCTAGGAATATAAATGAACAAGGATTGAGACACGTTGACGTTCAGAAGACAAACACGGCACCGCCTTTTACAAACACGAGCAGCGGATGAAAAACATTCACAGTCTCACTACAAACAACCGAGAGCAGATCATCAAGACCAAGACAAAACAAAACGTCCGCCGGAGGTGAAGGCGAGGAGCTCCTCCCTCAAAGCGGATCCCCGTCCGTTGCTTTCGTGTCACATTCAAGGGCATCGATGTTAGAGAAGAAAGAATTATATTCAAAGAGAGATTTAAACTGCAAAAAACAAAACCCACAAATAACCGCTGATAACCATGATGAACGCGTGCAGAACTAAACAAAGAGATGTTTGTGTGAACCCTCCATTATCTATTCACACGACTCCAACAGAGATTCTTCACAGCGTGGTTCCTCATCGATCCACCTCCCAAAGACACGCTGACATCATCGATGACATCATCGATGACGTCATCGATGATGTCATGCGCCTCTGGTCAAAGACACGTCCGATGTACGCCATGAACCAGGATCTGAGTCTAACATAAACCCCGACAGCAAAAAAAGAAAAGCTCTACACTGCTTCTCCTCTGGAGCAGCGGTTCCCTGCCACTGAGCTTCGGACCGGTACCGGGTCGCAAAATCCTCCACTTTAACAAATAATAATAATAATAATAATACATTAAAAAAAACCTGCAAATGATAAACAATTTCAGGATAAACGCTGTCGCAGTATTTAAGACGGGCAGAAAAGTCCGTCCATCAGTAGGAGCGTCTAAACGACCCACTCCCTTAGCTCCTCCCACCGACTCACTGACTGCTGAGTTACTGAGGGTTTTACGGCCTACAAGGAAATTTCCCTGGTCCGAGTTTAACAACAGCTTAAATAATGTTATGGTGTGTGTGTTTTTGAGTGTTTGTGCGAGTATGTACATTGACCTGCCATAACATTATAAACACTGACCGGTCAGAGTAGGACACAGTTTTGACACTGCCGCAGTATCGTGTCGTTTCAAATAGCGAGATGAGATTTAGCGCACAAAAGTGGCGGCAAGCATCGATGTGCAGAAAAAAAGTGTGTTGTGACTTCTTAAATATGCAGCGAGCAATTTCCAGGTAAGGAGCTCCCAGATTTCTACACTCTATCCTCTATATTAAGACATTTTCTGCACACAGTATACGATGCTAAAAGGCCATATATAACTTAAACCGGCATTTCCACCTCACATTAACACAGATGTCCATTCCACATCTGTTACTACCTCCAGTGACTAACAACTAGGATCTGCCCATTACACCTCGACTGCATTGATGCATACTGGAGAATGAAAAAGGTGCTTTTGTAGCCAGATCTTATTTTAGCCTGATAGGTCCACTCACTTTGGCATGACCCGTCACCATGGTGTCTTGGCACATTCCATACTTTTAAGGAATGTAGGAGACAGCGGCTCCCCCACATCTTCATCATAGCTGCCATGTTGGGGGTGGTTGAATATATTTAGGCTTACCCGGGAGTTGAAACGATGTCCGTTACAGAACCAATACATTATGGTATCTGTCGGCCAGTTATGAGATGTGTAGCATTATTAGCTTCCGGGTAGCTTTAGTAGGTTATTGGTAACAATCGGAATTTTGAATTAAGGTTTAATTCAATAAAATGGACTATTGTGAAACGAGGAAAGGGAGGAGAAAATGACAACTAGGAGTCAGGAAGTGGGTGAGGAAGGGAGGTAAACAAAGAAACCCGAGGAGAGGAGGGGGACAAAAGAGGGGAGAGGAATAAGAATAGAAGGAAGGGTCAAGTTTGTTAAAGAGAAAGAGGGCAGAAGAAAGAATGATGAAGGTAAAGGAGAAGAGATAGGGAATTAGATGAAGAAGTAAGGAGGAAGATAAAATGAAAAGGGGTTGGAGGGGGGCTGAAATGGATAGGCTGAGAAGAAGAGGAGAGGTGCAATCAGATGTACCAGAAAGAGGAGGAGGAAGAGGAGTTGAAGAAGAGTAAACACACCAGGAATCATTCAAGGAGTTGGATATGAAAATTGGAATGGTAGAAGAAAAAGAGATTGCACAAAAGTGAGGAAGAATACTTTGATAAAAAGGAAAAGGAGAAGAGTAGGTGTGTGTGTGTGTGTGTGTGTGTGTGTGTGTGTGTGTGTGTGTGTGTGTGTGTGTGTGTGTGTGTGTGTCTCTCAGAGAGGCTGAGGGAGGATTTTCAGCTTATCAGATGACCTTATCGGCAGGACTGAAGAGCTGCTGGAGATGAACACGTGTTCGTTGTCACCTTTTCATTCCAGCCATGTATTTTAATGCTAAGCTAATAATATTTTACAGCATGAGATGACTGGGAGCAGCATAAAGCATCTCTGAAGGCTACAAAAAAATGATAAGGATAATTATTAGGCGCAACAAAGTCCATTAGACCACAATAAAAAGTATTACACATCATAGAAACATTAAAACTAGTATTATAGTAATACTGGGGGTATTTTCTTTTAATTAAATAAAGTCATGCTTGGTTATTGTTTAAAAAAATACCACACAGAAACCAGACACTATTTGTTGAAACTATAACTAGAATGAATAAAATGTATTTGACTGTAATGTGAGATGAGTAGATCCCTACTTGATGAACAAACATTATGGATTACCAGAGATGGAATATTAGTAATATCAACGTTAAACTTTCATGATTTTTCATTCGAATACAGCCGAAGATATCGACGGACATTGCTTTGTTAAATTTAGTCAACTACATAGCTAGTTCTTTGTTATGACTTTAGCTAGAAGTTGTTAAAGTTAGAATCGTATGTAATGTGAGAGAGGTTCAATCCAGTGAAGAACACCAGACAGACAGGAGGATTAAGATGAGAATACTATAACGGATTTTAATTACAGTAAGGCCGAATTCATCTCTTGACCTATTTTGGATCAAATCAATTAACTAAATAGCTTAATGCGTTATTTGAAATACAGTTGTAAGTAGTTATATATTAATTAGATTGTAATTCGAACAGAGCTCCTTTCAGCGAAAGAATCCCACAAGAATAGATCGGAATAATTTAACTATTGTTAGATTTGAGTGAAGCCGAATTCATCTCCAATCATTGTTCTGCAAAGATCAGTAAAGATAATATCACATACTGAGAGTTTAAGATTATTATGAGTCATTCAGTTTAAATGTCGCTGTATTGTGGACTGACCTCCCGCTGGATGGATCCATGGAGCGAAGCGAAGGTGAGGAGCCGTCAGTTCTTCTTCCTCCACGTTTATTCTCGCGTCGTTTCAGTTCAAATCAAGGAATACAAATGGAAACAGTAAAAGAGGGTGAAAGAAGACGTCTTTAAAAGTCCAAGAAGTTTTAAACGGGGAAAAACACGTTGTCAGATTAGTACTGGTCCGTCACTGCTCCGGTCTGACGGAGGACAGGAGCAGCGCTGCTGAAACGGAGGGTCACTGACGTCACCCAGAGGGGCGTGGTTACAGCAGATTTAAAACCTTATCTAAAAATGATGATAATAATAATAATACATTTAATTTATGATGATAATAATATCATCGTAATAGTAATAATAAGCATAATTATAGTAAAAAAAATAAATCATGAAACAATTATAATAAACATAATAGTTATATTAATAATAATAATACAATTTTAAATTTATAACGTAATAATAATCATAATAGCAATAATAAATATAATTAATAATTCTATGAAAGTGGCTTTTAATGTAAGTCACTTTTTTCTAGTTATGGCTTAGCATTAAAGTTGATATCTGGACATTTTCTGGAGAATTTCTCACCATTCTTACAAAAGGATCAAATAATCATAATCAGATGTTTTTAGCTGCTGTCCTGAAAGTTTTGTTTTTTTCTGTTTCGTTCTTTCAATCCACACGCGTGTGAGGTTTAAGATGATCGTTTAAAACCAAAGCCAGCTCCAATTTGTCTTTTTTCAGAAGCTGCAGGAGATAATGTGTCGTTTGTCCTGACCTTCACCTCCTCGATGGATTTAAAAGGGATTGAAACGTTATCACACTCATGACACAATTCAAACTTTTAAATCCAGCATCGGATACAGAACAAGTCCAGTCAGTGTAAGATGCCGTGACTTCAAAGGCATCAAACAGAAGAGAACCGTTGATCTGCTCTAGAACTCGTGCGGTCTGCTCGCCTCTGGGAAAACCAACAGTCTGCAACCAGCCAGTAATGAGACCACGAGCCGGAGGAAGACGACGGGCCTCCTTTCACAGCTGCTTACATTACATTTGTCCTACTTTAATCCTAGAAATCGGTTGTCAGTGCAGATCCGATCCAGTTCTTTCCATTCCACACCAGTTGTTTTCAGGCACTTTATTTCTGTTTAATGTGTGAATCCCAGACGTCCCATTGATCCGTCAGCTTTTATCTCATTCAGCTCCTGTCAATCACATCCCAGACGCTGCAGGGTTCAAACGTCACGCACCAGCGTGAATGTTATCACGAGATCAGAAAAGTGAAATCGTGGTGGTTCTTCTCCAGCACCTCCCGGGTCCTGGAGGTGCTGGATCTCCTCTCCAGACTTCATTAGAGATCCTGTATGAACTCCTCAGGCTGGAGGCACAGAAAAGGATTTTAAGGGGAGATGTTTGAAGTGTCCTCACACACAGGAAGGTTCTGGGTCCAGATCCACCCTCAGACCTAAGGGTTGGTTCTCCTTGTCTTTGCACTGATTTCTCCAGGTTTCTTCCATCGTTCCTTAAACATGTAGTTTAGGTTGAATTTGTGACTTTCCTTTTTTTTTTATATTTGCAAGCAGTTTATTCTTGTATTTTAACTTACATGTGTTTTTTATTTATATCTTTATTTCAGATTTAGTGTCAGTGTAGGTTTATTTGTATATATACATATATATAAACACAGACACATATATATATATATATATATATATGTGTGTGTATATATATATATATATATATATATATATATATATATATATATATGTGTGTGTATATATATATATATATATATATATATATATATATATATATATATATATATATATATATATATATGTGTGTGTATATATATGTGTATGTATATATATGTGTGTGTATATACCTCTCTCTCTCTCTCTATCTCTCTCTCTATTTTTAAACTCCCAAAATCAACATTATGACGCTTCATTTCAACAAAATGGTGTTAAAAGTCTCTAAATCCTTAAAACAAATTGATATTTTATAACTACGATCACGACTGACGTAAGTAAAAAAGATGATAATCATTTTGATAAATAATATTTTATGGCGGTTTAAAGATGCGTACATTTATGTCCTCAAAGGTTTGTGAGTAACACTTTTATTAAACGAGGCACAAAGTTTAATTCTTAAAGTATAAAGATTTAGAAACTCTCACACAGAATCATCCAGAACACTTTGATCTTTCATAAAAACACGTCCTGCGAGATTTAAGCGGGGTTTGTAGCAGTGAAAGGGTTCTGTTGGACCTGTAGGACAGCGTCGGTTGCTGCCCTGAACTTCAGCTCCTCTCAGACGGGCTTTCATGGGTCCATTCATCCGGGCTGAATGGAGGCTGTGGGTTCTGAAAAGGGGCTTCTATTCACTCTTCATCAAGGAGCCTCGCTATCAGCCGGCCCGCTTTGCATCAGAATAACTGAGCGTCTGCTTGTCAACCGGGTTGGTTCTGGGAAGAGACATCAGGAATCTGGTTCATTTCAGATGCTGCCTGAACGCAAATACAGGAACTCCTGAAAATGGGGCGACGACGGCTTCATACTGTAAAAACAGCATCTGATTGAAATATAAGTTACAGTTTTATGTTTGTCTCTTATTTACTAACAACGAGAAAAACTGTCATTCTGTTTAAAAATACATCAAATTATAAGAAAAAGACACCAGATACACGTCATGACATCACAGAGACACTAGAGACACGTCATGACATCACAGAGATACTAGAGACACGTCATGACATCACAGAGATACTACAGACACGACATCACAGAGACACGTCATGACATCACAGAGACACTAGAGACACGTCATTACATCACAGAGACACTACAGACACGTCATGACATCACAGAGACACGTCATTACATCACAGAGATACTAGAGACACGTCATTACGTCACAGAGACACGTCATGACATCAAAGAGACACTTCATGACATCACAGAGACACTAGAGACACGTCATTACATCACAGAGACACGTCATTACATCACAGAGACACGTCATGACATCACAGAGACACTAGAGACACGTCATGACATCACAGAGCCACTGACATAACCAGTTCTTCTTTCAGGATTGTGGCTCCACTCTGGAACCAGTTCTTCTGTCTGAGAGCCTAATCCAATCGGCTCACATGGAAACGACACCCTGACTGTAAACCGGTTCTGGACATTCCTGGGTTCAAAGTCCGTTACATGAAAGTGGGTTTGTGGTTTAAATCCACCTCCTTCCCTCTGAAGTTTTCATGTTCTCTCTCTGTTGGCGTGGTTCACCTAGGCTCCGCCCACAGTCAGATTGGGGTGATTTCCCTATTTAGGCAATTTAGGCAAACGTGGCTAAACCCAAAAAACTCTTTTCTTTTATTCATGACGCTGAATTGAATGTAATGGTTTAAAAAAAAAGAAAAATCCACGTGATGAAACATTCCGGATCTTTTGCACCACCAAAGGGAAGAATCTCCCTTTGGTGGTTTTTCTTCCCTCTCAAGGACGCCCAAAGGAAGTGCGTGATGATTAACCGCCGCTAACGATGTCTCCTCGTTAGCGTGAAGCTTGGCAGCAGCTTCACATGATGACATTTATCTCTGTGAGAAGAAAAGGTGGGATGTCTCTTATTAACGGGGTCAAATATTTTTATGGCTCATTCAAATCAAACAGCAAACGTCTCCAAACGGACGCAATGACCTTGTGAGCGACCATTTTTCTTGGAGCAGTGATTTGTCCTCCCTAACTTAAAGACCTGAGATGTGCTACCTTTTTTAATTTAAGAGTCGTTATTGTTACATTTTTAACATCTATTTATCTTTAAGACCCATTGTTTTTACATTTTTAACATTTTTGTTTACCTTTAAGACCCATTGTTTTTACATTTTTTACATTTTTGTTTATCTTTAAGACCCATTGTTTTTACATTTTTAACATTTTTGTTTACCTTTAAGACCCATTGTTTTTACATTTTTAACATTTTTGTTTATCTTTAAGACCCATTGTTTTTACATTTTTAACATTTTTGTTTATCTTTAAGACCCATTGTTTTTACATTTTTAACATTTATTTATCTTTAAGACCCATTGTTTTTACATTTTTAACATTTATTTATCTTTAAGACCCATTGTTTTTACACTTTTTCTTTTTTTATTTATCTTTAAGACCCATTATTATTACATTTTTAACATTTATTTATCTTTAAGACCAATTATTATTACATTTTTAAAATCTATTTATCTTCAATATTCATTGTTTTTACATTTTTAACATTTTTGTTTATCTTTAAGACCCATTGTTTTTACATTTTTAACATTTTTGTTTATCTTTAAGACCCATTGTTTTTACATTTTTAACATTTATTTATCTTTAAGACCCATTGTTTTTACATTTTTAACATTTATTTATCTTTAAGACCCATTGTTTTTACACTTTTTCTTTTTTTATTTATCTTTAAGACCCATTATTATTACATTTTTAACATCTATTTATCTTTAAGACCAATTATTATTACATTTTTAAAATCTATTTATCTTCAATATTCATTGTTTTTACATTTTTAACAATTTTGTTTACCTTTAAGGCCCATTATTATTACATTTTTAACATCTATTTATCTTTAAGGCCCATTATTATTACATTTTTAACATTTTTGTTTATCTTTAAGACACATTGTTTTTACATTTTTCGTTTTCTGTTTATCTTTAACACCCATTGTTTTTACATTTTTAACATTTTTGTTTATCTTTAAGACCCATTATTGCGTTTCAGTGGCTAAATTTAGCTCTTTTAAAGAACTCTAGAACTCAGAATATTCTTACGTCAGTAACAGATTTGTTTTTTTTTAATTGCCAAAGATGATTAGATTGTTATTCAAGAAGATTTTACTTCCTTCTAGAACAACGTTTCTGTTGTGTGAACTTCATGGAAGTTCCTTCTTCTAACGTCGGTCTCTGGCGTCACTGCGGTGGAATTTTGGCCCACTTTTCTTTACAGAGAAACCAAACTGGAGGATTTGTGATTTTCTCAGGTCCACCACAGCATCTACATGAGGTTCAGGTCCAGACTATGACTAGACTGCTCCAGAACTCCATTCCAGAGATGGACTTGCTCTCCTACTTGTTTGATGACCTGACATTCTTCTTCAGAATTTTCTTTTAGACACCAGAATCCATGTTTCCCTCCATGATGACGAGTGTTCTGGTTCTGAGTCAGCAGATCATCTCCTCAACATTCCACGTCCACCTCCATGTTGGACCGTGGGTCTGATGTTCTTCTGGTGGAATGCTGTGTTTGGTTTCCACCAGATGGAACTGGACCCCCGTCTTCAAACAGAACAACATTTTTTAATCATCAGTCCAGAGAAGATTCTCCCAGAAGCTCTGAGGGTCATCAAGGTGTGTTGTGGGTAAATTCAGACCAGCCTTCATGTTCTTCTGGGTCAGCAGTGGTTCTCCTCACCATTCTCCCATGATGCCACTTTAGCCCAGTGTATCTGGTATATTAGAGCCATGACCTCTGACCTTTACTGAGTTGAGAGAGGCCTGCAGGTCCTTGGATGTTCTTTTTGGGTCTTCTGTGAACGAACCTTCACCGTGCTTTGGAGGAATTCTGGAAGGTGGTCCACTTCTGGGAAGGTCCACTATTCTTCCATGTCTTCTCCATGTGTGGATAATGTGGATCTGTGGAGACCCAGTACCATAGAAACATGTTTAGAACCTTTACCAGACTGATGGATCTCAATAGAAAAAAGCATAGTGTGCTACTGGTGAGACCCAGGAGCCAACTTCCTGTTTCTGAAGAAGGTCTACTGAACAGATGATTTGACTGAACAGGGATGGTACTGATCCGGTCTGGTTGGGTCCAGTCCAGCTGGACCCAATCTGGTTTGTTTGGTCCATCAAAAATAACTGAATCACATTTTGATTCGTTTCTGGGTTCAAGTAAGATCCAAGAAATAAAAACATCGCCAATTACATTTTTCAGGATCTGCCAAATTTTTGAATTGGTTTCTACTGAAAACGTGGAAGAGGAAGAAATGTGCGTTTGAACTTGTTGTTTCCGTCACCATCTCCACGTTGGGCCGCAGGAGATTCATGTCTGTTCAAACATTAACCTCCCGCTGACACTGCAGCTGCCGACAGCTCCTGAACGCACCTTCAATTTACGGTCAGTGTCTCATGGAAAGAATTTTGGGTTTTAATAACGTTGCAGAATCGGAGCTGAAGCTTGAGTCCGATTTGGGCCGACACGATCACCTGAGGTCAGAACCAGATTTAAGGCCCCGGAGCCCGAGGTCAAAATCTGCTGTGGGGCTTCATGAAACCATCCATCAACAGAGGGTCAGACTCCGCCCACTTAAGGAAATTCTGCACTAAAGGAACGAATCCTTCTTCAGCATGACATCACAAAACCTTCAGCCTCATCAGTTCATCACCATTTACCCACAAACCCCTCTGTTTACTTGCAAACCCTAACCTGAGAGGTCAACCTGTGGTTGAGTAAATAATAATGTATTTCTGTTACCGCGCGACTGGATGTGAAGATGTGAAGACCTGAAGACGTGAAGACCTGAAGACGTGAAGACGTGAAGACGTGAAGACGTGAAGACGTGAAGACCTGAAGACGTGAAGACGTGAAGACGTGAAGAAGTGAAGACCTGAAGACGTGAAGACGTGAAGACGTGAAGAAGTGAAGACGTGAAGACGTGAAGACGTGAAGACATGAAGACGTGAAGACCTGAAGACGTGAAGAAGTGAAGACGTGAAGACGTGAAGACGTGAAGACCTGAAGACGTGAAGACGTGAAGACGTGAAGACGTGAAGACGTGAAGACGTGAATCACCCGGAGGTGCTGTGATCGACTGATTCGGGTATAAATGGCATTAGGACAACATATCAAAGAAATTAATCTGGATTTAAACTTATTTAAGTTTTTATGGTCTCTGCAAACGGCAGCAGTTTGTCTCCTGATGACCTTTCAACACCTTTCAACCAATCAGTGGAGGGAGCGACTGCAGCCAGAAGTTTGGAATCCATCAGGTCCTCCAGCCAGACAGCAGCAGAAAAGGTTATTTGTGGTAATAATATGAGGGCCTCCAGGGTCACGACACCCTTCAGGC